>JAAEAF010003748.1:0-117053 GCA_011037195.1 Triatoma infestans | reverse complement strand
CGATAAAAAGGTGCACCAGTAGGCTAAGAATAGTTCCCGAATCCGCTTTGCGGTCGCTGGATGCGGTACAATCAGGCAGGTGCATAGGATGATGGATTTTTTTGTTTTTACATGGGCAGGTGCATAATATGATGGATTTTTTTGTTTTTGCATGTACAAACTGTAACTATGAAGAAATTTATAACTACATTTCAGCCTCCCCCCCAAAATAATGTCTACAAATATTTTGAAGAAGCTGTTGGAACGATCACCATCCATTACTTATAAACGTATTGGCGATTTGGAAGAGAACAAATCATATCCAATTGCAGCGTTTAAGAAGGTGGAACATACAAAGTTTGGTCCTGGTCTGACAGCAGTGCTCCATGACCAAGAAATTCTAATAAGAGTGTTCCTTCCTAAAAGATTTGTAGAAGCGTTGAGCGATGATGATATTCGTGTCTATGAAGGTATGTAGAAAAAATATTTTTTTCTATTTTCCCCCTTAGCATGTAATATATTTTAGTTTTTATTTTAAGATGGTGATCTTGCTTTAATATATAAAGGAGCCAGGGGCAACTATAACAATATAGAATTTACCACATCACATAAACAAGGGGGACCTTCCAGAAGCAAGAAGGCTAAAAAGTCACAAACGGACCAAGATTAAATTTCCAAACCATATAATTTAAGGAGGCATGCTTTAACATGCTTACAAAAAACATGTCCTTACTGTGGCATTATATTCCGCAAATTGGTGAAATTCTTAATACACATCTCCTCGTTTTGTATTAAATGCGAGGATTGCAACATAGTATTTGACAAAAAATCCATCTTTCTAAAACATACTTGCCAAAACACACCTCATTCTTCTTCACACATTATGATACAATGACAAGAAAGTGTTGAATAAAAAGAAATATCGTATGTTATCGGTTCCTCTACAAGTTGGCATAGTAGTTACGGCATTAAATAAATCAGCCCAAAATATTTGTATAAAAAATGTTGACAATATAAAAGACCCGTTGCTATTTCTACAAGAGAAACACAACATACTTCTACGGTTGTTGAGTAAAGCTAAAGAAGAGTTACTAGTTTTCAAATCATCCATCTTATTGGAATGTGTTTACAGTCGGTATAGGAATTCTGATCTTGAACAGTTTACCGATGCCAATTTCAAAACTTCCATAGAAGTTATTGACGCTAGGTGCAATTTAATTCACTAGCTCCGAAGAGTTTTTGCAAAACTTGTGAGCGAAATTGAAGAATTTGAAACTAGCGGATCAAACTGGAAAGTGGATTCTATTGATAACATTGTCATTAGAATAACTAAATATCGTCCTTTAGGTGGAAGAGGTTACATCCCTTTACCAAAGGAAATAGCAGATAAACGGGCAGTCATTAACATTAATAATACTGATGATTTTAGCTTTAAATATGCCATTTTAAGCCGACAGTTAAAGAAGCCGCGTTCATTATCGGCGTATAAAAAATTAAACCATCGTTACACTTTTGACAATATTTCCTTTCCCACACCATTAAAAGATATACGAAAATTTGAAAAAATAATAATGTATCGATAAATGTTTATTCTTAAACCGAGGAAAATCAGGTGTATCCTCTAATGATAAGTTCAAATGAAAAGTCTGTAGAACATTTTGACTTGTTATATTTAAGAAACGAAAATACTTCTCATTATTGTTTAATAAAAAATTTATCCAGACTTGTTTCTTCACAACTTAGTAGACATCATCGCGGCGCTGTTATATGTAAACGATGTTTTAAAACATTTACCCACACCTATACATCGATAGATGGGAAAACGGCTGAGGAACGATTAACAGACCATCAATTATTTTGCAATAAACAAAAACCTTGTCGCATTCAAATGCCTTCAGACAACACATATTTACAGTTTACAAACTTTCAACATAAACAACACGTACCAATAGTTATCTATGCTGATTTTGAATCTATACTTTTACCCGTACACAATGCACCCGGTAGTCCATCAACATCATGGTCTAGACAAACACACAAGCATGAAATTTGTAGTGTTGGGGCTAAAGTTGTCTCTTCACTATCAAATTATCAAAAAGACATTTTCATTTATACTGGGGACGATGCGCTCGAACAATTTATGCAGTATTTACATTCCATTGTTAAAGACGTGGAAACCTTATATAAGGAGATTATTCCAATGACAGATCTATCACCACAACAACAACATGACTTTGACAATGCCACTCATTGTGGTATTTGCGACCAACCGTTTAACAATTTAGACAAAAAAGTTCATCATCATGATCATCTTACAGGGGAATTTCAGTGTGCTGCACATAATGATTGTAATTTAAATTTTCAATTACCCAATTTCATACCAGTCTACATGCATAATCTTAGCGGGTATGATGCTCATCCTATTATATTATCTTTGGGACAGGATCCAGGCGACATATGGGTAATACCGAATTCAACTGAGAAATATATAAGTTTTTCGAAAAAATTTAGCGATTGTACGCGATTTTTAGATTCTTATAGGTTTTTACCAGACAGTTTAGAACGACTAATAAATAACTTGACTGAATACCCACAAATGGAACAACAATTTCCAAATTATGATGAACGAAAATTACTACTTAGAAAGGGTATTTACCCATACGCCTACATGACAAGTATGGAAAAATTAGATGAACGTTCCTTACCAGCTAAAAAATATTTTTTTAATGATTTAACCGATGAGCACATATCCGATAATGATTATTTACACGCTCAACAAGTCTGGACCGCTTTCAATATACAAACACTTAAGAGATTACACAGAATTGTATTTAACAACAGACATAATTCTTTTAAGTGACATATTTGAACAGTTTAGAAATGTGTGTGAATCCATTTACAGCATTGATCCGAGTTGGTATTTCACAACGCCTGGGTTGGCATTTGACGCCTGTTTAAAATATACGCAAGTAAAATTGGAACTATTGACTGATTATGATAAACATCTTATGATTGAATCAGGTACTCGTGGAGGTATCACTTCGTGTGTTACAAGACATTCCAAAGCCAATAACCCATACATAAGTGGTTACGATCCCACACAACCATCTAACTATATTTTATATATAGATGTAAATAATCTATATAGGTTTGCAATGAGTGAATATCTTCCTTATGGTGGTTTTGAATGGGTGGACAATAGTGTGGATGTTACCACAGTTCCTGATGATAGCGATGATGGTTTTATTCTAGAGGTTGATTTGCACATACCAACCCGCTTACACAATCATTTCAGTCAGTTTCCACCACTGCCACATCATCACAATAATAAGCTCTATACTACGCTTGAGGATAAACAACATTATGTGATTCATTACAAAAATTTGAAACAAGCTCTGTCGATGGGTGTTGTTTTGAAAAAAGTGCATAGAATATTAAAATTTAAACAATCCCTCTGGCTTAAACCTTACATAGAACTGAATACTAACTTACGCAAGACGGCTAAAAACGATTTTGAAAAGGACTTTTACAAATTAATGAACAACTCTGTTTTTGGAAAGTGTATTGAAAATAAGAGGAAACGATTGACCATCAAACTTGTCACCACGGAAAAAGCATTATTAAAATTATCCAAAAGACCAAACTTTAAAGACAGGACAATTTTTAGTGAAAACGTTGTTGCAGTACACTTACAACAGGAAACAATATATCTGGACAGACCTACTTACGTGGGATTTTCGATTTTGGAACTCAGCAAACGGTACATGTATCAATTTCACTACGAGGTTATGTTACCATTTTATAATCATACTTCCCTGAATTTGCTATACATGGACACTGACTCTTTTATATATAATATTCAAACAGACGATGTATACGATGACATGATTGAATTGAAAGACTATTTTGACACTTCCAACTACCCTGTTACGCACAAATGCTATTCAAACCACAATGAGAAAGTGTTGGGTAAATTTAGCGATGAAACTGCCGGAGTTCCTATTCAAGAGTTGGTGGCATTAAGACCTAAAATGTATAGCTTCAACATTTTCAACAAACACATCGTTAAAAAGGCAAAAAGTGTTAAAAAAAGCGCTGTGAATAGAATATCATTTTCTGATTATCTAAATGTTTCAAAAAGCCAAGACCTTGTATTACATTCACATTTCAAAACTATTCAATCCAAACGACACCACTTATACACATATGAATGTAGTAAAACAAGTTTGACGTGTTTTGATCAAAAACGTTTCATTCTAGATGACGGAATTCACACTTTACCATACGGACACTATCAACTCAACAAATAACTATGCACACTCTACACTACACTATTGACGAGAAGTATTTTCAACCATTCTCACTTTTGGACCTATGCATGATCAACATCTGTTTAAATTTACCTAGGAGATCTGATATTTTCCTACTTGATATACCGAAAACTGTTCAGCTTAAATTATTTCATGCATTCTCTGATTATTGTATAACTACTTATAAAAAATGTAATATAGATTTGTATTGTTTTGAAAATATTGAATTTATTGTTGGTCAACCAATGCCTCTATCAGATTGCATTGCCATATTGTATTGCGACCCAGATAGCAGATCCTTATTATTGCAGCACTTTAAAACATTCACAATTACTATTGAACTGTATTACTTTAAAAAAATTAACATTCTTTCCCATAATAACATTGACGAACTATACAATGATACCAATTCTTATTACAATTTTTGTGCCAAATGTTGCAATTTGCTCCAGCCAAGCACTCCTAAAGGATTAATTTGGACATGTCAACGTACTACTGTTCACACTAACAACACTAATCTTCTTTTCGATTTGATATATGATCCTTTTTTCTGGTGTTTCAATTGTATTACATGCTCATTATTTGGTGTGGAAAAACTCTTATGTGATGAGATAATGTAAATATTAGATTATGTTTTTGTCTTTTGTAAATAGATTACTAAAATTATGCTAAAAAGAATTATGTCTTGTAAAATAGAATAGTGAAAAATGTATTAAATAATCATAGAAAATAAAAACTTATAATATGCCATTCTGCCTTTTTTTTCACCTATAATGTTATAAAGAACTGATAAAGAACAATAAATAATTTATATAGAACTGATTTGTAAGATAAACATAAAATAAACAAGTTTTCTTTTTGAAATAATTGTTTTATTATGACTACCTTATTGACAACAGAATTAAATACATAAAAATACACAAAGTATTGAATATCAAAAAATATTAAAGTCTTTAGCTAGATATTATAAAATGTTTGCCCCCACGACTTGGAAGCCATCTCGTGGCTCAAAAACAATATTACAGTCCTTAGAATCTTATTAACAATACATAAAAAAAAAAACAAAGTCTTTATTCATAGTATTGAATGATAATTTATTTAATGTTTTTAGCTAAATATTATAAAATATTAGCCCTAGACTTGGATGCCATCTCCCGGCTCAAAAAAAATTTTTTTTCCCTGACAAATTTCGACCTTATATTTTCAAGCTAAATATTATAAAACATAGCCGCAGGTCAGGCATGCCCATCTCGCGGCTAACAAATATTCTTTTTACCTTAGATTGTTTTCAAGCTAGATTTTTCAAAACGTAGCCGCAAGCCTCGTATGCCATCCCGCGGCTCAAAAATATTTTTTTTCCCTGGTTAAAAATCATCGTAATTTTGTAGCCGCGCGCCAGACCCTTGCCTTCGGGCGTAAATTCATAAGTGCCTGGGGCTCAAAAAAAATGGCCCTAGAACCGGTAAATAATCTCTACTAACATTTCTTGTGTATATTACATTTCTATTTTGTGTATATCACAAATAAAGCTTTAGTGTTTAAGAAATTCAAGAGAAAAAAATTGTATAAGTACTTCTTTTGTTATATTTCCATATTTCACAGTTTTATTTACCAGATTGTATTATTCTGCTAGTGAAGGAAGCATTTTAATCGGCCAAATTTTGTTTATACTTATACAGTTTATTTGCAGATTAATTCTGATTTATTCAGCAATATTGGCAGTGTAAGTTTCCATTCAATACATTTCAAAGTCTGGTATTTCTTCCGTCGTAGCATGCATATTTCTTTTATTCGTGACCGGATTCGGATTTTCATTTATCGTCAATGTAAATTTATCAAGTTCGTGCAGAGAATGGCACTTCAATGCAATGTTACTGTAACAATGTTGTATGATATATTGTAAATAACCGCCCGCACGAACATACTATCAACAAACCAACAAGTGTCGAGTGTAACAGAATCATTGCGTTGAAGTGAACTCTCTACACGAACTTGATAAATTTACTCTGACGATTGATGAAAATCGGAAACCAGGCAGGAATAAAAGAAATACCAGATGTTATCCAGCATTGCGGCCCCATCCACATATTCAACATTTCAATGTGATATATATTGAATGCTTCATTTATTATTATTTTTACTTCTCTAGAATTCCTTATTTTTTTGTTTGTAATTGCCTTGTGTCCCTTGTGACCTTTTGTACAGATTCCTGATTCAGGAATCTTCTTCCTTCCTCACCGTCGTTCCTTTGGAAGTAGGACGGTGAAAATTTTGTAAATTTCTTCTGACAGAATCTCAACATCTATTTTATAATATCTTTTGAATCAATTTTCCGGAAAATTTGGTTCAGGTGGATTTTGAGATAGCTGAGACTAATTAGCTCAATATTACATAACACGTAATTTTTGAGTTTCATAAAGACACTTACCATGTGGGTCGGTCACATGTAAAATAAGTAGTAATACAGTAGAAGTAATACAGCAATAACTAATTTGTCTCAAATAACAACACGTGTAAGGCGGCTGCTTACCACCTATATTTATTACAGGTGATATCAGCAACTAAACTTTAGTAAAATCTGAAAATTGGCTTTATTTTGGCTTGAAAAATATATATGTTAGTTAGAATACAAATACATTAATATTTAGAGAAGTCACGTTTAAATGAATGTGCGAACATTATATACATTGGACGCTGAATTACGTATGTTAGAATGTACTGAGGGTAGAGTCTGATAGAGGGCTGGATCATATTAATTCCAGCTGTTCCTGAAAGACGATTAAAGACAAATAAACCGGGTAATGTAGTAGCACACGTAGAAATAGTTGAAACAGGTTCACCGGTAGGCGTTCTGAGACAGCTGCTTTCATCTATTCTGATTCGCGGTTAGCTCATTGCATTTGATTCTACTGATGTTCATTTAACTCGTATCCAAACTATTAATCATGAGGAATATATTAATGATAATCGTTTAATGTTCAACTGAACTAAGGATCAACATAAAAGAAATTTCTACATAACTCTCACAGATGAGGCATAGCATTGCCAAGACATCATTCATGTTTAAATCCTTCCAAAACTTAGGAACCATTATCTTGGTAACCTTCCAACAATATGTTTTGATGTACTTATTCGTATAGAGACAATGTTCTTTAACTTTCTTATACTAAATTGTCACTTCACTTCTTTTCAAAATATTTCTCCAGGAATAGTGATTTCTGAAGGATTTTGAGCAACTCAGCGCAGTATACAGTTCTAACGCCAATTAAAATAAATTAAATGATGGCCACAATTCTAGATTTGAAGAAAATCGGTTAACTGAAACAGCGAAAACCGCCACGTCATCTGAATTAGACAAAACATTTCTTATTATTCGCAAGGCAGTCAAAGTGTTTAAAACTGCAAATGCTAACCGCACATCTATATATAAATCTAACACTTTTATTTGAACAATTTTTTCAGAAGAAATATTTTATGATCGCGTTTGTTGTGATTTAAGACTAGCCATGCAATGTAATCAAGTAATTAAGCCCAAAATCATGTGCTGCTGCTCCAGATGTACCATCCACTGTCCACTTAGATATACCATCTAAGTTTATATGTAATGCTAAACCAGTTTAATTGTTTAGTAACAATTCCAACTTTGACATTATAATAATTGCAGTATGAGTAATGTTTCACACCAGATTGTTATCTTTATAAGAAAGGAACAGAAGAAAAGATTTATTATGGTAGTATAGGAAGGATACAGATGGAACCAAGTGCAGTATTAGAAAGTGTTGGCGGAAGCACATGGTGCCTAGTTATTGACGAGCAGTGTTGACGGTCAGTGTGTCGGTGTGTCGGTCAGTGGACAGGATGTTATCTCCAATTTGCGGAATATCTCTCTAACTTGGTCTTATCGAACACACGGATAACAGCCAGTGGCGACCAGATCTCTACTTACTCTCACGGTACAGATTAGACAGCGCCACAAATTCAAGTGCTCTATGTTAGCTTAACATGGCCGCCACACTCACTTTGGCGCTCGATCACTCTCAGCTCCTATTTCACACACTATTCTTACATATTTACATCTTCAGTAATACATTTCTCCATTTCTTTTAAAAGCGGACTGCAAATTTTCCTCAGCATGTTGTAATGTTTACAATACAATTAGCTGACCTCAATATTACTTATAAATACAGATGTAGCTGTAACTTAGAAATATAAACCTATCTAAAATTAGAATGCTAAAGGTAGAAATATAAACCTATCACTTTTATTTGGAATATTTTCCCAGACGAATGAGTTTTAGGGGGTCTAGGAAATCTGTCAGTTAGGCTTTAATTTAAATTGTCACCACAAGTTTAGAAAGAGAGAGCTGCCATAAAAACCAATCACCTACATAAGCGTCCGCTCTAGGGGTAGGTAACCCGGACATTTGTCCGGGGCGCCATTTTGGCAGCAAGAGAGAGAAAAATATTATGTGTTAAATACTCAATTAATAGACAATTTCACATATCGAATTTTTCGTTCGCTAAATATTTACAGTACGCAGCATATTTATCTTGATTATCTCTACAAGCTAATAATATTTACACTATTATTGAAAAATTAACGCAGAATTTGTAAAGGATGATGCTTGAATTGTTTGAACATGCATATTATACTTCTCTGAACAGAATAGCATTAGCACGCGAGCAGAGCGCTGCTTCAGCTTGTGTTTGAACATGCATAGACTTGCTTAAAAAAATATATTTATATTCTTAAGGGGTGGCTATTTTCTTTCTGTCCGGGGGCGGTGTAACCATTAGAGTGGGTGCTGCGGGGCTACATTTGTATGTGATGCTAAGGTGAACAGTATATTGAATAAAAATTCAAAATTTGCAGGGAATTATGAATTACAATTAGCGATGGCAGGGAAGATTCACCCAGAATCTTCATTTTACTGTTTATTTTCACCAACTTACATTAATTAATTTCCCAGTTTCCAGTGAATTGTGGAGAGTGTTACGGCTGCCTCTGACCAGCCGCGTGCCCCCTTTTACATTCAATTTTTTTAACGTTAGTTGAAATAAAACATAGTCAGCGTTGCAGTATACAATAGGCACGATGAATCAAACGGAAACAGCCTATTGTCTACAGAATGTGAAGCAACATTTCTACTAGAACAATATCTAGCAAAGATCTCAACCTATTCTCATTAATGGTGCTGAACAGCTAAATAATTATATTTATTTAAACAAATTGATTAGTGTTCATTATCTATAATAAATTGAACAGCCAATAAGTAGGTAGCAGCACTTGTGTAAGGCGTTATCAACAAATGAAATATTCTTCTACAATCATCACACATATCACTGGAAAATACTGTCAGCTCAGCTCTACTTTACAAACATAATTTTCACTTTGCTCCTTTCAGCCAGATTACCTGCCATGCTTAAAACTCTAACAAATATCTTTCCTAAAATCTAAAAAAAAATTCTGTAAATCATCGGAACCACTACACAAATCTAACTGAATATTTATTTCAAAATTTTGGATTTGACGCAAATCTCGCATTGAGGTTCTACACTCAACCAAAACCATTTCATACCATCTCACATCACTTCATAACACAATCTGGGCAGGTTCTGGGGAAATAAATACTATAAAATAAAAGTGTGATCACAGTTAGTTCGCCAAGTGGAAGGAAAATCGTTGGTTTCGTAAAATGATGTAGTCATATTCAGAAAACCTTTATGGCCAGGGTTTAAAAATAAACAAGTATAATTCTAATTATCTAATATCGTAGGATTAATAATAACGCAATGTCGTAATATTAAAATCACTTAAAGCTGAGTCAAAATTCGAAGTGACGAAAATCTGTTAATAAGAAATAAAACAATTGCAGCGAGGCTTCTGAGTGTTTCAGATCAGAATGTTTTAAAATTGCAACCGTGATGCTGCATAAAAGGGAGGCCGTGCCTGAAAATCTATTACGTTCTTACGAAAATATATTACGCTCTTACGGACCAGATGCGATGGTAGTACCCACCAAGTTTCACCTTCCTGCGATTTTAGTTTTTGAAATATTTTGTTCACTTGCATATATAGATCATTCGCTAAAAATATTTCTTTTTTATACTTACTTACTTACTTATTTATGTTTTTGTAAGGGACATTAAAACTTGTATTACCGCTGAAAAATAAAGTTCAAAAGTGTGACAAGATCGCAGTACTTCCTTTTACGGAAAAAAAGGTTGTAATGAAAGAAAGGATATAAATATTGTTGAAGAATTGAATTCAGATAATGAAGGGGCAATCTGGTTGGTGACGGACAGCAATAGAATAAATGTACACCGGTCGTTAGTAAAGCAATCAGAGGTAGTGAGAATCATTTATGCAGGCAGCAGCACTTGCACATACCACAGGTTGGTTGTTACGCTGCTCTAGTGAGATAAACTGGTACAATGATACACTGGATACTCCTAGACAACACTTCACTGCAAACAGTCCGAGATAGTATATGACAAGCAGATACCTACATAACACCTATGCTGTGACATTGGTAGCAGTTGGAAACATGTGCAACTAATGTGCACTTCTCCATATTCACACAAGTCCACTTCTACAACAACTACACAACTACAAATCTGCACATCTCCAATATTCAGACAACATTCTACCTACGTCCTATTCATTTGGATTTTAGAGTAATGACACCACTTCCAAATTTTCGAAACTGAATTATCACTGGAAATACATGCTTTGATACCGCTTTGAAAACATGCTTTGAAACCGCCAGCTAGGAAAATAAATGAATTATTGAAATACTCACACTACCTTTTCTTTCTGCAATGATTACAATCCAACTGGCTTTAACTTTCCTAACATGGCTGTAAAGTTCACCTCATAAATATATATAATAATAATAATAATAATAACTGTCTTTATTAATTAATATATACATTTATATTCTTAAATAACATAAATTAAAAAATTACCTACAGAAAAGAAAATAACTAAATAATTTAAATGCACTTTATTTTTTTAATGAAAGACATAACTCTTGGTCTCTTGGACTGTGACAGTGGAGTCTTGTTGCAATAAATAAATAAATATTATAATGAAAATAATTATAAAAGAGCAACATGCAAATAAATAAAACGAAACTGAAGTTAGAGAAAGACCAGAACTAAATCACAAAACTAGTTTTTAATGTATAAATTTCCTTATTCATAATATCAGTGCCTGCTTAATACTTTTGGAGAAGCAGCTAATGGTTCACATATATTTACAAGCCTCTCGTACTTGTTAGTTGAATGTTTGGTATACTCAAATGAGTCAGTAACGTTTAAGGGATAATACTGAAAATTATATTAGGGGGAAGTTATGGCGCTAAAATTATGCATTATGCAAAATTAGTCAAAAAGATGATTTCTCGGGAATAGATCATAGAGGGCAGTGAGTTTGATAAACCGTACTATTGCAAAAAGTGCTATATATATCAAACAAACTTATACACACATACATCACTGACACAGCACACACACACACACACACACACACACATACCCACAAACAAAACACATTGTTAAACAAATGTTTAAGGGACGATAAATGGAGGAAAGTTATCAATACTGGTGCGGCTGTGGCTTTAGTCCGTTAATTATAACAGATTTGAATATTTATCAAAAGGACTAATTACGCTAAAATGAGTGGCGTCACAAGACCCATGGTCGGAGGGAGGGAGGAGTTTATAACCGAATAGGTACCTCCCCTACTGATGCTGCGCGGGTTGCCTGCTCTCTTTCCAACAGGCTGGATGTGGGCAAACTGTTGTGTGATTAGAGAACAACACTAAAACTATAGCTGTTCGACTGTAAACTGTGTGTACAAACATTCGCTTAATAGGCCTGCAGGAGTTTCAAGTTTAGTTTTATTTTGGCTGATAGCAGGTTAGAATATGTTAGGTTATCCTCTCACTTCTCTTTCTCGCAGCAGTGTCAGGATCGCTTCCTCTTAGTAAAAGCCCAGCACCTACAGCGATGTACATGCACTGAGTTATGATAAGTTTAACATGATTAACTAACTATCATACTTGGATTACATGCATTTCATCTGGTTAGAGTATAGTGGCCCCTGCCGGCATTATGTGCCTGGGCTCCTACGGTGAGCGGCTCACTTACCAAACTCTACTTTCCATACTCGCCACCCATTTCACATCCCATCACATCGCACACACACACACACACACACACACACATGTATATATATATATATATATCCCAGGTGGCCCTGCCAACATTAAACTTACATGATTTATCACTCTGCTACACTCCCTCACCTCGCTCCAATACAGTAAATTTTAAACTAGCCCTTCGCCAGAAAGGGGCCTTTTTATTGTGTTTGCTGTAAACCTGAGCTAAGTATTAGAAACTTTATAATCATACATTTTGGGAAAATTAGCGTAAACATAATATTTAATGTGTAGATCTTTGAGAGAAATGATTAAAATATATATATAATTAAGTAAAATAGATTAGTTAAAATATATTTAATATTGATTGCTATTTAGAGCACTCTCAAGCCTGGGTTTTTTCGAAGGTTGGGTGAAACAATGAGGGACAGTTAGAAAGGTAGAATACCTTTAGTACAATAAAAGGGAATTCCCTCTTCTCACTTTCCCCGGGGTGGAGGTGCAATATAGAAGGTGGACCCTGTTAAGGAAGAGTTCAGTTCAAAATTTATGCCGTAAAAGGAGTGAAATCTGTCATTAGAAAAAGCCATGTACAGTGGTGGAAGTGCCCCAAGATACCCAACCTTCTTCAAGTCAGTAAATATGTAAAATATGTAAGTTTATAAAAAGCAATTTCACCTAAATGACAAGACACTTAATATGTTGTTATATCACAATATTGTATTTATTTATTTTTGACATACATTGTTTATTTTAATTATATATTTTGAATCTATATATTTAGTTGTTTTTTCATCCTCCTCAACTTCTGTATAAACACAGACCTAACATGAGAATCCGGCTGACTCCATAAGTGAACAAAATTTCTCCAAAACGAAAGATGATGGGAATCATGGGAGTTCAAACTTGATAATCCGTTTCCCATCCAGAATTTTTCGATAAAAACCAGTGAACCAGAAGTGCAACTTTATGAATGGTTTGTCCAGTTTTGCACCCACTAACCATTTTCCTTCGGCTGCTTTCCAACACATTACCAAGAAGATCTCACTTTCATTTGAAATATTTTTGCAGAAAAGCTGATATTAGGAATGGTTTGAGTTAGCTGACAGTTAGGCTATCCTATAAAGTGATGCCTCTCCGCGTAGTCTACCATTCTATTACCTATGCAATATTAATTTCATTAAATATGCATTGCTAGCATCTCATGTTTAAAAAGATCTGTTATCCGAATACCAACTGCGAATAGCTATCTGTTTTGTCGGAATGATCTGGACAACGCCCCCAACGATTTTCTCTCACGATAACTGCGCGGAAATAAATATATTACTTTTATTTAAAATATTTTCCGAAAAAAAGAGTCCAAAACTTTGTGATGAGTTCAACATTAAACTGTCTCACAAGGTTTGCTACGAGCTTGCACAAGGCGCTGCCATACAAGGTAAAGATAAACTCTGTGCACTAAAAACGAATAAGTGTAATCCCCTTTACTTATATTACATAAAGTCTAAGGCCAACTAAACGTTCTAAATAAACTTTTTAATTAGAATTCTAACAATTCCAATAACTTCTGTGAAAGTAACCAGAATTTTTTTTTTTCAACATTAATTAAGAAATAATGGCGAGTATTGAAGTTTGGCAATCCAAATCTGGAGTTAGCCTTGGATTTTCACTTTTTCTTGTAACATACATTTTTTTTTTCATGAAAACAATGATTACCTTTGAAGTCAGGGGAATAATCGTATTTGTTGATTTTGTTTGTATAATGAATATCAGTGTTTACTTTGACAATGCGTTATTCAATACGATAAACTAAAGTCTTTATTTCTCATTTGCTATAATCTGCAACCAAAATGCCTAAAGAAAAAACTGTGATTCGAGGCATTATGGGAAACAAGGAATATATGAGGCCAAGTATGAATAGGCCACAGGGTTATAATACGCTGGGTATACTATGCTGTGTAAAGCTGTTAGGAGTTGCGCTGTTTAACTGGCTGTAAACAGGATCACCATAATTTTAAACATTTGAATTATGACTGCAATAATGATTTAGATATGTTCAAAGGTTTATATAAAATCATACGGTAAAGCAAGACTGTTAAATATATTGTCTATTATTGATATGTTTCATATTCATCACGTTATACATCTTGACATAGGTTAGGCGAGTAAATTTGAATTGATTTAAATTGATGAACTGTCAGGATACTATAGCAGTAAACATAGTGGAGAAAATTTTCCTGGCAGCGATTATAAGTTTAGTTCAAATATTAATGACTTATCCGATGCTGATCCTAATTATTTTGAATATTTTAGTGATAATGCAATGTTTTGTCACAATCATGGCGTCCATCAAATACTAGGATATTGCGGAGGCTACTACTCGTACCGAGTTTAGAATTAAATGGAATCCTTTTTGTGTTCAGTAGTTGCTTCTAGTCTTTTAATTATTCTACTACTGTTGGCCTGTTTTTAACGAAAATTAAAACAAATAGAGCACCTATTCTCCGATAGAATCTTGTTATAGTGTAGCAATTATGAAGTTGATAAACACATTGTAATGGGCTGTCGAATAGACATTTAGCGCTCTGGAAACTATGTATACTTTAATCATGGTAGAATTCTGTAGTTTATCATCTATCTATCTCAGTTTACTGATTACTATATTACTTTATTGCACCTGCTAATACAAAAAATAATAAAACTTCATTATAGAATGCAAGCAGCTGAAGTAATAACTGAACCACCAGTAACTAACTCATGGCTCTGATAATAACAATAACACTACATAATGAAATATTGGTCACTATCTTGACATTCCAATTAGTGACACGAGCCTTTACACTACTATTGCTTTCCAACACTTCATTATATATTATATATTTACTTGTGCGCATTAAAGCACTTTCTGATCATTATTCTAATATATATATATAAAACATCCGTTCTTTTCGAATTGTTGCTCCATTAAAGCTTTCATATTTCATACCATTTTAAGAAAATGGAGCAAAAACCTGACTTTTTTTCTTCTATCTGTCAGTCTGTTTGTTCCGATATTATACAAAGAAAGCTGATCATTTTTTTGATGTTACCAGTTGCCTACTTTAAAAGGTGGGCCATCTTTGTTTGAATGGCCTCAAATCCTTTCAATGTTAGCAGGAAGAAAACAGAAAGAATCAAACCACTCCAAATATCTCCTTTGCTGTTTTATTTATGAAGAACGTTTGTGATTCAAAATGCAATTTGAAACAACCTTGGTTCTTACAAAGTATTAGGATAAAGATCTCACTGATCCCGCTAAACTTCGCCCACAAGGCATATTTAAGGATTTATCACTTTCATGTGAAAAATTTTTTTTAGGAAAACTGATACTTGGAAAGTTGTGAGAGCTGCAACAATCTACATCAAGCATTCCTATAAAGTGCTGTTTCATTGAAAATACGGTTCTCCCTCCTATGAAATATTAAGGTTCATAAAATGAATCGCAAGAATTCCAAATTTGAAGAAATCAGGTTACCGGTTACACGTTGAAGATAATGTTACAGCGAATGGGTTCCCAAGTTTTTCAAAAATTCCCCGAATACGGTTCCAACGACTTTATTTAAACTTCTAACGGCATAGATATAAGAGAGCTACAGGAGGGTTTCCTTACAAAGTAGTGTCAAACTTAGACCTAAATACAAATGTTTAAGTAAAAATCCCAAGTTCTCAGAAAAACTGTTAATTAAAATTCAAAGGAGAGGGATTAGCTAAGTGGTTAGCGCGTTGGGATCCCACGCGGAGGTCCGGGGTTCGAGTCCAGTGCTACCCTTAGATTTTTTCTTCATGGGAGCCTCAACAGCTCACTATTAGGAGATGGACAGTGTTGTCTGTAGCGAGACAACACTGTCCGGAGGCCAAACAAATTAAAATTTAAATAATTGCATTAAGAGAGGATCGTGTGAGTGTTTGTTTTATAACAAGTTTCAACTATTTTCGGAAAAGTATAATATTTAGCGCGATCGTAAATGTTTTACAACTCTCGTTCAGCTCCTACAGTCGCTCATGGAGGCAATGTACTCATCAAGAGTTGCCAACTTGTTTGTGTAAGAGCACCTCTATATTCTTTTAGTTTCTGTGAAGTGGTATATATATATATATATATATATATATATATATAATATATGTGTGTGTGTGTGTGTGTGTGTGTGTGGGTGTGTGTGTGAGAGAGAGATGTTAGTGTGTGTGAGTGTTGGCTAAGCTCACCGCATTCTGCTATAGATAGATAAACCCATTACTCAATACAATCTATTGAAAGATTCTCTGATTACCCTTTCACCTTTTTATTTACATAACTATATATATCTATTATAATATATACATTAGATTAAACTATTTATAAGATATTTAGTGAATCTGGAGGTAGCGATGACACAAATTATTTAAAAGACTATCGCTTTATTAATGAATGTTATGACCTACCAAATACGATACTAACAAAGAGTTTTAATAAATAAGGCATTGCTAACAATAAAATTATAATAAAAATTTGTAATTAAAAGAAATTGTAATAAATATACAGAACATTATTATTCATTAATTATGTCAAATAATCACAGCTTTCACTTAGTCATTATATGTATATTTGTTTTAATAAAAAATTGAATGCTATTGCAGAGATTATAAGCGTATTGTCTTCAGTGTACTTTCTCTAGATACTTGTAACTAAATAGAGGAGACTCTGTGAGTAACCAGAGTGACAGAGTGGATCTGCAATTAGCTAAGACCAGCAATATATCCCTTAGCTTCAATGAAACTGCCAAAACAAAAAACAAATCACCAATTAAGGAACTAAATGGGAAATAAAGTTACAAAAAAGAAGTTGTAGATAACAGTTGGTTTGCAAATAAAATTTAGGACAGTCACCTATTAAACGACTTACTATCTGACACTTGAATTCTCTCACATGTCAGTGCGTCTCATTTTCAAGTATATATATCTACATTCCTTTAGTGAAGCCTTCATTGCGATCTGCAGTTTGGGTGCTATTATATCGGGTATAGATAATGAGGTATTCTGCTATTGTAACACCTCTTCTTGCAGGAAAAGTTAGTGGCACACATTTAATCAGAGTTGTTTTCTGTGATAGCCTGTTTCATTTTGCAGTCATCGACTGGTTTTGGTGTTCGCCCATCATCTTGATAAATAGCGATAAATCAGACTTGCACAAAACAAAGTCAGTTTACATTGAAGTGAAGACTCAACCACAGCATTGCGGTTAGCAACTGCCACATTCTTTAATATCCCTCTTGTCATTAGGTGGATCGCCCTGTTACTTAATTCTGAAAATTAAGTATGTTAAGAAGGGCCGACAATATGGAAGAGATTCCTTTTAATCCATGTACGGGTAAAAATATCTACCAGGAAACTAAATTGCCTTGATTTCTTACTTTTATGTTTTATGTTATATGATATATTTATCTTTGTAAGCGTATATGTATGTGTGAGAACAAGCTAATATGTCCAATTAAGCAAGCGCAGGAAGCTAAAACTACACATTCTATTTAAATATTGCCGATCTTTTTGTCAAGGCCAAACTCTAAGGCTTCGGCCGAAATCCGTAACCGGAAATTGGACATTACAAAAAATAATTTTTTTCAGTTTCTCGAGCAATTCTCTTATGAACAAACCTATCGCCACTTTTTTATTAAAGATTTGTCCAGAGAAATTGAATTTAGTAATTTTCAGGGAAATGTGTGAGTTCGGTTTAACTTTAAACTATTGGAGATTAAATACATATGTCTTGAGATATTGGATCTCAGATGCAGTCAGATCGGTAGAGATAGGACCGGTTAAGGACCGGACATGGGGGAGGCTTCTTAGGAGCGTGTTTGGGGGTCAGGAGTATAAGCCACATTGGCTACCATCCCTATTAATAGTAACTTCAAGCTAAAGTTTCGCTGGTGGCTGGCAGAGTGCGGTGCCATAAAATGTATTCATATTCAACCTGAATATGTCTAACAATACTAACTATACTTCCCATGATAATTTTAATTCACAAGAAAAATTGGGAATTAAAATTGTAATAACTGAGTAAAAGAACGTTGTGTGAATGTTTCATGCCGGGTTTTTAGAAAAGATAGCAAAAATTGGTAAGAGAATCTGGAGGAGTGGTGGGTTTTTCAGAGTGCACTTTTAAAACTGACTGTAAAGATGAATGAAAAATGGAGACGCACAGAAAAAGGGAAAACCTGATTCAGGATGATTATCTGTAGAGAGGCTCAGTTGAGGATGGGTCGGATCAGGGGTGACCAACATGGCGGCAACCAATTATATGCCGGATATGATGTCATTGCGCGCTCACCACTACAACGCTCCCATTCAAAAACCTATAGACTAATTTCTTTCTCATTTTTTAGGAATCATCCATAGTTACACCAGCCCCTGTACGCGGCCTGATTGTGGTCATCTCTTTTACGGTATATATTTAGGGATCTTCTACCTGCTAGAAAGGGACCAGTTCAAAAAATGGTGAATTATTGGTACTGCTAATTTCACACAGATTAAGAGAGAAACATTTGTCAAAATAAACTATTGTTGATGTTGGCCTTGGATTTTGATTGATTATTAATATGAATATAGATAAGTATTAATGTGAATATAGATAAGTATTAATATGAATATAAATATATGAAATGAAATATACTGTATTTAGTGTTAAACACATTACAGGGGTTCTGTGCCAGATAAATAATACATCAGTGTGGCACATAAAACAAATACAAAAATCAATTGCAAATCAAAGTACATTCTTAACTGCACAAATTTAAAACTCGGGTAAATAAAATAAAGACTTAGTAAAGTATAAACATAATCGAATAGAACGTAATTTCTTCTATAGAGATATTTTACTGACATTAATTACAAATGATTCAGTTTTTTTTTTTCTTTCTTTTTTCCTTCAATATTCATGGTTTTCATCCGCTCATACATACATACACACACACACACACACTCACATATCTTACAGGAATACTAAAGATGAAAAATAATTGTACAAAATATTTTCTAAACTGAACAAATTTGAAGTAGCACTCGGGAAATAAATAAAATAAAAACTTACTTAATAACAACAAACGCTCACACACAGTTTCTTCTAAATATTTTAATTAAAATTTTAATTAACATGAAATTAATTCATTTTATCTTCCCAATCACCTGTACGCTATATATCCGCGTACACACACAACGCAACACTCACAAACAGACATATATACACTTAAATATTTACAAATTTATTTATTTTTACTTTATTTCAATTTACTTTTGCTTACTTATTACTTTTAACCTTTCTTTCTGCAGCGATTATTATTAATAATATAATATAACAATATAATGTATTATTCATTAATAATGAATGATCTTAACTTGAGGACTTCAGTAATGAAATAGTGCAGCTTATTTAAGTGGTCGAGAGATTGTATTGTCAGCAACTTGTTACATAAGTCAGATTCAATTTCAGTTGGGGATATGTGTGAGAAATAATGCTTCCTCATCGGGCTATAGATTGGGCACTGGATCAGGATGTGTTCCAGATTTTCTAATTTATTTAAGTTGCACAAGATACAAATGGAGTCCGTATTTATCACATGGTTCCCACCTTTTTTAAACCATATTTTAATTACCTTGTTACTAGATACCCTTAATTGGCTAACAACCCTTAATTTGTCTATTGCGTAAGTATATCTCAGGTAGTCCTCCGACACGCTCAACCCACTTGTATTTCTATAGATAGCACTGTAGCTAGAGTTGATTGCTCTTTCTATGTCTAAACTGACGACATAATTCGTCCATTTTTCCAGTATACTTGGAATTAAGCTTTTGACATGATTTAAATCATTGCTACCTATAATGTCGAATTCACCAATACTATACAGCCATTGACGTAGCAGTGTGAACCAATTTCTTTCCCAATTTCTATTCCTTTCGTTTAAAGAGTCCAGTTTTTCAAAGCAGTGGAGCAGAGTTTCGGAATCCTGTCTTCTTCCATGGCCAATATTTTTAGTAGAGTAAAATTCTCTTTAAAATAGTGACACTCAATGGTAATCTCCCTGTTTCTAGCCTAACTATATAATCGGGCGTGTTTTTAGGCCAACACAGCAGCTGCTTAAAAAATCGGACCTGTGCTCTTTCTGCCACGTTTAAGTAATTCATACCCCAAATTTCTGATCCATACAAGAGAGTTGCAGAAGCTATAGAATCAAAAAGTTTCACTCTACTGTCCCAAGAATTGCACTTACTTTTTACCAAAATATTTATTATTTTTGCGATTTGCGGGACAGACCTATCAACAAAATATTTGGCGGCATTTCTAAATTTACCAGAAGAGCTAAAAGGTACTCCCAGGTATGTGTATTGCTTGTCAAAATTTAATAGCTTACCTTGCCAAAATATATCTTTAAACTTTTTTTGCCTACTAGCCGAACTGAAAGGGATTATTTTCGTTTTATCGGGGTTTAAAATTATGGAATGATTGCTACAGTATTTATCTAGTATTCTCAATTTATTTACGGTATCACTCCAAGACTGCCCGAATAGAACCACAACGTCGGCAAATAGTAACATAATTAGTTCTTTTTTGTCATTAACACTTAAACCCTTAAGAGTTTAATGTACAATATAAACAAAGAATATAGATATATAGTAAAGTATGTTTCCTAGGCACCTTCATATATAATACCTGATAGCAGATGGAAAAGCCTGCCTGAAGAAATAGGCATTACTTTACTTTTATCTATTTACTAAATGATGCTATCTCCCAAGATAAAGGTCTATTCCTCAGCATTGTCATTGCCACTCTTTATCGGACTTTAAATAAAGTGGCATTCAATCTGAGACCTGATTGACATTGAAATAAACCATTTGCTAATATCATTTTTCCGCCTATGTAGGGCTTCAAAACATTAATTCCGGTGAAAACTCAACATCGAAAATTTAACCCGACACTAGACTTCCTTTTAAAGCAGTAAGAGAAAGTAAAGGATTGAAATCAAACTCTTTTTCTGTGGTAATAAAAACTAAGCGACAAAAACAAAACAGTGATATTCACAGTGGAGCAGAAAATTAACACAGTGAAAGCTTCAGAATCGTCTAAATACAATTAGGTTCAATTCAAGAGGTAAATGTGATCACATAATAGGTTGTATACAGATTAGTACTGCTCAGGGAGGCAATAGCACATTTATGTGTGAATATTAATCCGTGAAAGAACTTTTTATAAATGATGAAAATAGAAAATGAGAAGGTGCGATTGTATGAATGTAAATAGTTGGCATCCGGCCAAACAGGCACTACAAGTGGCCGGCGAAACGACCCGAATATCAATGTGGCTGTTTTTGAAGATGAAATGTGGCGTAGCATCCCAGAGGGTGTCCCAAAAGGGCCTGTTGGCCTGCCTCCTCCCCATACCTAAACTACTAAAAATGCAATCATCCAGCCAGCACAGAGCAACAAGCTTAAATATGGTGTCCACCGAATCATGAATCATTCCTTTCTAACAGGTTCCCTCTCTCTTTTACTTGTGCGCTTTTAAACATTATGACAAATTATAGTTCATTAAAAATACAAGGTTTTAAATCGTAGGTGTCATTTTCAGATCAATAAATGATGAAATAAATTGATTCATCTACTACTAGTTTGACGATTAGATAATTGCGATTATAAAAATGCATTAAAAATACAAGTGTTAATTAACTGATTTGTTCAATAAATTGATTCATGTAGTTCTAATTAACTAAGTAGTTATTATTATTATTCGTCTTGTGGAGGGACCAAAACCTACGCTATCCAAAGCCCCACTGGGCCCATATAGCTTTTCCCAAGAAAAACAACAAGAAAATGGGTCAGAACAAAAATTCAGACCCGTATTTAACCCTCTAAGATTCACTGCAGTCTTAAAAGGAAATAGCCTAAACTCTTCCACAGACATCTTGTTCCGATCAAAGATCCTGAACCGAATTTCCTCAAAACCCAAGCAATCTGTCATAACATGGATGGGTGAGGAAACCTCCCAGACTCTACAGAAGAGGTCTGCTATGAGCCCCATTATCTAGAGGTGTCTCCTTAAACCAGAATGCCCAGTAAGGGATACAACCAAATGCCTAGAGAGGTCCGTGAAAGACATAGAAACATCTCACTCAACCAAGTAGAGTCGCAGAATTGCGACTGAACAAAACTATCAAGGCTCTGCCTCGTTAGTATTTCCAGTTTATGGGTTAGAATAAAATGTTACTTAAATGCAATAGCCTCAAAGATTTGTAGTCACCTATCTGTAACTGTTTCGGTTTTTGCCCTATTGATAGAACGTGATGGAACAGAAAAAGACCATTAGTTCAACCAAGAAACAGGTCGCCCAAATGGTTCTGGTTGTAACAGATAACAGAATGCTGATAACAGATAACAGTAATGCTGATTACTGTGGCGAACGGGGTCATACGTGTGTCTCTGTTTTTTGTTCTTTGTAATTGGATTTTAGTCTTTGATGACGCTCTGGGCTTTGCAAAAAATCAAACTATAATGGCTAATTTGTACAAATGTATGTGAGGTTTTCTGTAATAAACACATTAGACCACTCCTACTTTATTTTGTATTTCCCTTTATACAACAAGCCACAGTGATGCTTACTGTGGCAAAGTGTTTCAAGTGAAAGTAATAGGTTCCAATCTAAGCAGTTAGCATGCAAAGCTTAAATAAATCGTACGTGTCATTTTAGAAAAACTTCCCCAGACGACGCCTATTCTGTAAATTTGCACCTCCGTAAACTGATTTTCACCAACCATGAATTCTAGCAAGTGATTTAATGAATCTTAATGTTATGTAGGTGGTACAAGTAAGTGAACAGAACACTCAGAGAAAAGCTTAGCTTTGCAGCACTCTGTGAACTGCTACCAATAGATTTTCTTTTCCTAGACGCTCCTAGCCTCTACAGCTCACTGTCCAGCGATGGGCAGTGTTGTGTGTAATGAGAGGAGACCGGCAATCCATAAGAATGCTCTTGGGTCACAACAGATTTTCAGGTCGCAGAAGAGAGAGCTGAAAATTGACTTTTAGCTGATGGATTTAGGCTGAAACCTTCGCGTCTGGTATGCTAAAGATTCTTATACGGTATATAAAGTTTTTCTACGATTTTTCGTTGTATGAGATATTTTTTTAAAAGGTAGAGCTATACCACCACATGCATAATACTCGCACACAAACTCATTCGCTGAAAACATTTTTTCGTATTTAAATTGGCCCCAAAACATGTATTTCCGCTGGAAATTGAATTTAGAAAATTTGATTGATTTAGAAAACTTTCTTTTATATCGGAAACAGAGAGAGTACATAATTAGCCAAGGACCTGCCAGAAGTAACGTCTCATCAAACTTATATTAACTAAGTAGGAGTTAATTGTATACTAGATAGCAATTCTGAATTAAATGGAGTCACTCAATTCACACAAACATTAAGCTCAGCAAGTCAGAATATATTTACTGAGTCAGCTATTGGCTAGAGGTTGCCCCTGGCAGTTTTAGTGTGCCAGACTCTTAAGTATTGAAGGTAATATAACTAGAAAAGTGGAACGCTCTTCAAGCTTCTTGCTGGTGAAACTGATAGACTATCTATCGGTAAAGACTGTAGAAGTTACTGAATGTAGCCTACCTACTCATGATAAAGTTAGCCATGGCAAGCCCTGCTTAAGGCGAAGTTAATACTTAGTTGGTACAATTATCGATTTAATACTATGCAGAATCTAATTTATATTCAATGTATCTTCATTAACTCATCCACAGAGATAGAGATCTGTTACAGGCAAGAAGATAACTTCAGTTAATCTATCAGAATATAGGATAAAGGATCTTATTTCACATCTGGAAATGATCAACTGAAATAGAAAATAAACCAAAATTATCTCTAATCAATAGAAATTTGGGTAAAACTAGGACACTCCCCAATCGCCACAAACTGTTTACTGCAATTCTCACACTTCAGATTAACAATTTTTTTTTTAATCGAAATCTTTATTTAAACATTTATTTCCCCGAACTGCCACCAAATAATGGTGGAAGGTAAACCAAACTGATCGCACTTTAGATGGAGGCCTAACATCTCAACTGTTCTAGAATTCCCTTAACAACAATTGTCTTAGGAGAATGTTTTAAATAGAATTAATTGGTTTAGAAAAATGTTGGATGCCGTTTAACGAACATATACGAATTCAAACCCAAGCCGATCCTTTACTCTTTTGAGTTAATCAATTTTCTTCAAATTTTTGGTCAATGTATTTATTGTGGCCTGGATGCTATAGTTATTAGAATCACATGGTATTTTGAAGTAGTAGTAGATGCAACCTTTCCCAGAACCGCCCAAAAATTGATTTTTCGAGTAAAATTTCTACCCAATATATATATATATGTGTGTACTGTATGTATACGAAATAAGTACCGAAATAAAGAAAATTGTTGGATCTGCATTCAAGAATCGCGAAAATATGAAAAAACCGCTCGGTCAAGAAAATTCTCAGAAAAAAAGTTTTAGCACTCAAGGGAGCTCAAAACATGTGGCAATTCGAGAATTGGACGCAGTAAAAGCAAGTAAAAATTGATGACCGACGTGGTTAGTCAGACCTGACCTTTTGAAAAGTGTAACAACATATCCACAACAGAGAAACGAAAATGGCTTCTTGTTATTTCCAAAAAAAAACCTCTTGAATCTCACTACGAACTTCAGCAATGTTTTCTTCTATATATGTTCCTTGCTGTAAGCTCCGAACAAACACAATTCTTTCTTCCATATTTCCGGAATTCGAGTTTTCACTGGAAATACGTTTTAAGATCCCGAAAATATAAAACACTGTTTTTAGCAATGGTATGTGTGCGAATAGTGTGTGGGGTGAACAAATATTTCATAAACCGTAAAAATCGTAGGAAACATAAGTTTGATATTGTGATATAAAGATTTGGGTAAAAATCTGCCAATCGGAAGTGCTACATTACGGAAGGCTTTACCAACTTTCAGAAAACCATTCCCATAATTTTCTTTGATCTTAGCATACTACCTACACCGTACAAGCCTAACACTTTTATTTGAAATATAATTTGAGAAAACTTGATTTTAGGACGTTTGTGGGGGGAGCGGCAACGTAAAACATTAATTGTAAACATGTTCATATCTTCTCTTGCTAGTAGCCTCTACAGCTCGCTATCCTGAGGCCGCCAGTGCACTAAGAAGGCTCTAGGCGCCAATGACCTCAGGTGTTGACGCTCCGCAACTTGAGAAAAAATCTGCAAGAAATTTTATTAATTGTAATAATTCCAGTTGGAAAAAGTTGTGTGAGCGTTACACACCAAATTTGAGATGTATAAGCTGGGATCTGAAATTTAATAAAGTAATTACGTAATTTTTAGAAAAGCTGAACGTCCATCTATCCAATTAGGTATCCTGCAGGGCCGGAACCATATACATTACGATATAAATTTTGTCCATACCTACTGTTTATCTGCTTTACCTAAATACTCATCTATTCTCTTCAGAGTTCTGTTTAGAACAATGTTGGTTGGCAAATGATACTTTATCTGGTTCAGCATAATTTTCCAAATGCTGACAAAGCGTTCCATCAATCAATAAGAGCAGCAGACATCAAGAGCGAGAAGCTAATCTCTTGCACATAGCCGTAAACTATTCGAACTTCGGTCACCAAATAATCCATTTATTTCCCATGCCGCTTTAACCTACTACCTTTAGGTTGTTGTGATTGTAGTGGAAAACGTCACTGATACAATTAGATTGTTTAAGAATGATCACTAGAAGTCGATCCGTCAAGGTCTGTTCCATTTTGAGCCTCAAAAGTCACAGCCTGTTTTTATATGTGTGCTGGAAGTATTTAGCCTCAAAAGTCAGCCTGTTTTTATATGTGTGCTGGAAGTATCAAACAGATTTTTTTTCACTTTTCTCAATTTTATAGCAACAGCTCAAAAGATTTGCAGGATCGTGTCCACGTTTCATCATCCAATCTACCCAGATGGCCAGCCCAATTCCATTTCTTTCTTTTTTTTTTTGCTGTCGTCACCACATCTGTGATACGTGTGATACTGTTCTAATAACAGTGGTCCGAACTCTATCTATATTTTTTTCATGCCCAGAAGGCTCCTTTAAATAGCCCGTTGTGTGCAGCGTAACCGTTGTTCGTACTTTTGATTAGAGACTATGTATGTGCGCCATACAGAATACTTGGAGCTTTGCATGTGTCAAAAATCTTCTTCTTTACCTCCATGTTCAACGTAGCTTTGAAGATATGCTTAAGAGACCAGTACTTCTTCCAACTGATAGAAACTCTTCTGTTCACCTCCTGCGTAGTTCTACTTTTAACAGAAATTAACTGCCCTAAATAGACTGCTTCACTTACCCAGTTGATTTCTTTTCCGTTTATCTTTATTGCCGTTTGAGGTCCGTTTGTCAGTAGTTTTGTTTTTTGGAAATTACTGCTTAGCCCTGCTTTGGAAGCATGCTTAAGAAGGTCCGCCATCATATTCATCAAATCTTCCCCTGAAGTAGCAAACAAAACTACATGGTCGGCAAACCTCAAATTGTTCCATTTTTTCCATTGATGGGTTATACCTACATGCTCCCAATGTAGCTCTCTAAACACTTGTACTACACTGCGTTAAAAATATTGGGTAATAAGGAGACCCCTTGTCTGACTCCTCTTTCCATTGCAAATTCCCGGTCAATTCTGTCCATTTTCACTTGAATTAGCGCATGGGAGTATATATATTTTGCTTATATAGAGTCTCATATAGACAGCTATGACACACACTGTCAAACGCTTTTTGAAAATCAATCAGTGCAATATATATATTGATTCTATACTCTCTTGCTTTTTCAAGTATCTGGTTTATTGCCTGCAAATGATCGATAGTGGAGAAACCTCTACGGAATCCCGCTTGCTCTATCGGTTGATTTTCATTTAATAACATGATTAGTCTGTTCTTCAACGCCATCATAAACAGTTTATAAAAGTTTGGTAGTAGAATTATTGGCCTAAAATTATTTAAGTCTTGGGTATTCTTTTCCTTCGCGTTCAATATGATATTTATTTTATCCCATTGTTTTGGTGTCTCTTCCATTTCTAATGTATTGTTAAATAACATTGTTAGGGGTTTAATTATAATAGGGGTTATTAACCTAATTGCTTCATTAGTTATATCGCCTTCACCTGGGGTTCTTTCTTTCTTAAACTTACTTATACAAAACAAAACTTCTTTTTCCAAAAATGTTTCCACCGTAATTCTTCTTCACGGCATTCCTCTTTCTCAGGCAACATATTAGTTTTCCTTTCAGAGTATAAATTCTTAAAAAATGAAGTAGCTTCCTTAATAATGCTGACTAACAATAGAAATGGAGTTTTTAGTGTGAAGATGTTCAGATGAAACCAACAAACTTCCTACTACTTTTCAAAATATTGGTCACACGGAATCAAGTGAATTTGAGATAAGTAAAAGGAATTCGGTTGGTCACCACCAGACGAAAAGAAATAAAAATGAAATATACTGGGGGGAAAAGAGCAAATAAAAATGAAACAAGTGGAATAAAACAACAAATAGCAGACGCCGGCAGACCAGGTACATATATAAAGGTAGTGAGCCATTTGTGGCTGACGGTTATATTATGTGTGTGTGTGTGTGTGTGTGTGTATAAGTCGGCACTTTTAGCATCAACCAAGGGGAAACAAACAACATTGACAGAAAATAATCTGCACATATTCCAGTTGGCTTTAAACGGAAGTTAGAGCCATATCTAGACCCTACGTATCTAATAGGTATCTGTTTAATAACGATGATTTTTTGGGGCTCCTTTTGCAGATGACGCCATGACACCGGTCTTGGATAAAGCCATTCGGAATAGACGCACTTCCGGCTAATAAATTTGACTAAATCTTTGGGTCAGGTGCGGTGATGGTAGTTAAACGGTAGGTCAAGTTTCAGCTTCTCCCGAATTTTACTTTTCATTCCTCATAACATAAAACAGATCATTTGCAAGAAGTATTTTTTAGTACTCAGGGTCTTTTTAATACTATTTTTCGTTAAATTGTGTTTTTTAACGAAAACACAATTTAAAAAATTGATTCAATCCCCAATTCTTGTAGTAGTAGGGGAAAATTAATCAATTTTTCTAGAGAAAGAATAAATGTGATAGAACTAAGTTCTAATATGAAGATTACAATGTGCATTGTGATTGGGTGCCACAATAGACCCATAGGGGTCGCAGGCTGTATAGCCAACCCCCACACAATCTATGTGAAAATACATACAAAGCTTGAAGAAAATAATTGGAGCCGTTTGCGAGGAAATCGCGATTAACTAAAGAAACAACATTCAGTAAAGCCGCACTTCCGGCTGGTGGATTTTGCCCGAAATCTTCATGTCTGCACCGCACCGGCGGTACTACCTAAAGGGAATCCAATTTGGGTTTACTGCTATTTTTCTTCTTTTAGATATTTTGTTACAAACACACAGATTATTTGCTACAAAACTTTTCTTCGCTCCGAGGAGACTTCAAAACACGTATTTCTGGTGAAAACTCAATTTAGAAAATGTGACACTATCGCAACACTTCCTGTTAGTAAGTTCAACAGACAGGGTAAATAGATTTGTCGTACATCCGCTTGACAGTTTTCACCGAGCTCTAAATACCAACTTTGCGATTACTGGAATTTTTTGTAAATATTCTCTTCCAAAACAGTTCCATTCACATAACAACCGTTAAAAACATATAGTTTTTCTCATAAGAGCCAGTGTTGCAGCCGGGGCACATTCTTGAAATACATGTGTATATTTCTCCGGAAATACATTTCTTGGGTTCTCCCAATTATAAACCAATGTTTTCAACAAATAATCTGTGTTGTGTGTATGTATGAGCAGTTGTATGTGTGTATGTGTGTGTGAACCCATTTTATATCAAACAACAAAAAATCATAGGAAACTCAAAATTGTTATTTCCGTTTAAGTACCATCACCGCATCTGGCACTAATGTTACGACCAAAATCTATGGGTAATAAACTGAAATAGCACTTTAGAGAAAAACCGAACCCTATCCCCCCACTTTCAAAAGTGCTCTTAGAAGAATTTCCCGTAGAAATGTTTCAAATAAAAGTTTTAGTTCTAAGTATGTGAAGTTGATATAACAAGTATAAAGAAAATCGTTGGAGCTATTTTCATATTCGCAAAATGTGAAAACAACATTCAGAAAAGTGGTTACTTCCGGTTGAGAAATTTTGACCTGCTCAGATTCACACACGCACAGAGACCATTTTTTTAAACTACTTTTTTGACTCAGGGGACCTCAAAACGTGTATTTCCAGTGAAAACTCGATATCGAAAATTTGACACGATTACAATACTTCCTCTTGCTAGGAGTGAGAGAAAGTAAAATGCATTTTTATTTTATCTTTTAGCTGTAAGTAGAAGTATTGCGATGGTGTTATATTTTCTGAATTAAGTTTCAAAATGGATGTTTTGAGTAACAAAACATTGTGTAAAACATCCACGCCATTTTCTCTTAGTACAGTTAAAACATTTTTTTTATTTATTTTGATATCTACAACGGCAGCACAGTGCCATAAGCAAATATGAAAATTCTAAGTAAACAATCTATGTACAATAAAAAGAAGAAGAAGAAAAAAAAAATAAACAAAATAAAATTACAGAGTTGAGAAACTACCCAGTAGTAGCACTCCAATCAACTTTGTCACTCACTGTCACTAGCACTCACACTAGAGAGGATGTCGCGAGGCCACTGGCGTTTAAGCCGTCTAGGAGGGTTGTCGGGTAGAGTGCGGTATGAGAGGCGTCGGACTAGAGGATAGGGTACTATGGAATTTCTTATATCTGACTTTAGTTACTTGTGGTAGGAAAGGAATTTTTAGATCATTGTGGATGGTTAGATTGGAAACATAATAAGGAGCGTTAACTGTTGTTCGAAGGATCTTGGATTGTGGTTGGATACGATTGAGGTTGGAACGCTTGGCTGAACCCCACAGTTCGATGCCATATGTCCAGATGGGTTTGATGAGTCAAGTGTAAATTAATCGTTTGTTGTGTAGTGACAGTCTAGATCTTCTGTCTAGGAGTCGTTTTAGTTGTCTGTAGCGAGTGTTCATTTCTTGTCTTTTGAGTCGTGGGTGGGGGTTGCAAGTAAGTCTTTTGCCGATGTACATCCCAAGGTAGCGGACGACATCAGAGACTGGAACAGAAGACTGGTTGTAATAGAGAGGAGGAGAAGTATTTCTTCGTAGGGTAAAGGTAACATGTTGATTTTTGCTTTCGTTTAATTTGATTTTCCATACTTTGAACCATCTCTCCAAAATAGTAAGATGATTCTGACTATTTCTATGGGATGTCACTGGGTCAGTATCATCTGCAAGGTGGAAAGGAAGGTTTCAGGATTAGTCGGAATATCTGCCGTGTAAACTGTATAAAGGATAGGGACCCATGCTTCCTTGCGGGACACCTGCTTGGACCCTTTGGTAGGGAGAAAGAGAGGATCCAACCATCGCTTGGAAGTAACGATCAGAGAGGTATGACTTAAGGATAAGGTAGTGTGTAGAAGGAAGGACTCTCGTAAGCTACAGTTAAAACAATTATGAAATTTACAGTTTTCTTCAAATTCTAATTTTTACAAAGAGTTGTCGTAACATAAATTTTTTTGTGTTGGGGATACTTGGTTTTCACATAGATCGAACCACTGTGTTTATGTCATTGTCCAAAAGCCAGCGCCAAAATCAAACCTCAGTAACACTTGAAAACTACCAGAAGTTCCTACAAACACGAAAATCAATCAATATTTGCAGAAAAGTATTCGGTATGAACATTCTAGTTTTATATCTATGCAGTCAGTGTTTGGAATTTAAAGAAAATCGTTGGAGATGTAACAGAGAATTTAAATTTAATAAACTCAACCTGTTCTGTAATGTAGCATTTCCAGTTGACTGATTGTCTTCAAATTTGAATTCTGGCAATACTTGAATATTATTAGATGGCAGAACCATCACAGTTGATATGGGACTTAGAGGTGCAGATCCCCCTCCCCCCGCAATCCACAAAAATAAATTTTCACGGAAAAATGGTTTACACACAGGTGACAGTCATTCATCAGGTTGTATACGGAAGTTAAAGAGACTCGTTGGAACCGCTTACGAGAAAAATAACGAGAAAGTAAGAAACCTTCAAAAAACTCAAACGATTTTATTTAAATAAGAATGTTAACTACACATATAAAGATTTACCATTTTTATTTGAAACATTTGTCCGGGTAAAGTCCTTTAAGGTGGTTTTTGAGGGAAGGGTAAGGTTATGTTTTCTTCTAAAGTGCAATCTTAGTTGATTATACAATTCTACCACTTAAACAAAATTAATTATTATAAATAAATAGATTGCCGAAATTCCGCGTTTTATGACAATTAGTAAACCGAAAATGCGTTTTTACTGAACAGTTTTTCAGTTTTCGCGATTTTATCCATAAAAACACCGACGAAATTCATTAAATTTGGTCAACTAACTATAAAATTTATCAATTACAATTTTTGCAAACTGCATTAAGAGAAAGTTTTGTGAGTGTTTCACACCAGATTTTTCTATTTTATAAAATTTATCATTTTAATTTATTTTGAAACTTCACTGTAGGCTAGAATAACTAGGGGCTGTAATACCTAGGAGGTATTTAATGATTTTGAGTTATTAAAAATTAATTATAAAAAGTATTTGACCAACTAAATTTAATGCTGGTACTGCCACTGTTCTCAGATAAATAGGGCTTTCTTTACGGTATGTTTCTATTAAATTTAATAATTAATATGCCTATAATAATGGGAGTTTTTTTAAAGCTGCGAACAAGAAAATGCACTCGATTTAATAGCTTACTTGCTGTAATTAATCATCTTTGAAAGAAATGGAACACGGTCATCCATTGTTTATTGATGAAAATCGCGCGGCTTAGAGAAGGCATATAGCCTGTGAATCACCCCATTCTATCTAGATCAAAATATAGAGGCAGCTTCAAATTAATAAAATTTAGGTCTTCATTTACTATCTACACATAATAGACCTATTTCTTTTATTTATGTGGTAGCACAAATTAAAACAATTCCTCCCTACACCATTTTACCTTCTCCTGCAATCCTACCTGGCCGACCACTGTTTCAGAGTGAGATGCGGCAATGGGATCTCCGATCTATATGCAATCCGTGCTGGCGTGCCGCAGGGCAGTATGCTAGGACCAATCCTGATCCAGTGCCCAATCTATGCCCCGACGAGGAAGCATTATTTTTCACACATATCCCCAAATGAAAGTGAATCTGACTTATGCAACAATACAATCTCTCGACCACTTAAATAAGCTGTACTATTTCATTACTGAAGTCCTCAAGTTAAGATCATTCATTATTAATTGTTAATAATAATAATATGAAGTTATGGCATTATATTATTAATAATAATCGCTGCAGAAAGAAAGGTTAAAAGTAATAGTAAGCAAAAGTAAAATGAAATAAAGTAAAAATAAATAAATGTGTATATATTTATGTGTATATATGTCTGTTTGTGAGTGTGTGTGTTGTGTGTGCGCGCGGATATATAGCGTACAGGTGATTGGGAAGATAAAATGAATTAATTTCATGTTAATTAAAATTTTAATTAAAATATTCAGAAGAAACTGTTACGTTCACGTTTGTTGTTATTAAGTAAGTTTTTATTTTATTTATTTCCCGAGTGCTACTTCAAATTTGTTCAGTTTAGAAAATATTTTGTACAATTATTTTTCATCTTTAGTATTCTGTAAGCTATGTGTGTGTGTGTGTGTGTGTGTGTGTGTGTGTGTGTGTATGTATGAGCGGATGTATACCATGAATATTGAAGGAAAAAAGAAAGAAAAAAAAACTGAATCATTTGTAATTAATGTCAGTAAAATATCTCTATAGAAGAAATTACGTTCTATTCGATTATGTTTATACTTTACTAAGTCTTTATTTTATTTACCGAGTTTAAATTTGTGCAGTTAAGAATGTACTTTGATTTGCAATTGATTTTTGTACTTGTTTTATGTGCCACACTGATGTATTATTTATCTGGCACAGAACCCCTGTAATGTGTTTAACACTAAATACAGTATATTTCATTTCAATGGGATCTCCGATCTACATGCAATCCGTGCTGGCGGCCACAGGGAAGTATACTAGAACCAATCCTTTATATCATTTACACTGCTGATATTCCTACCAACCCCCAAACACTAATAACAACCTACGCTGATGACACCGCGATATTATTTTCCCATCCTGCTCATGTCTGTACGGTTGTGGAAGAACACCTTGAGCTCACTGAAGGTTGGTGTCAAAAATGGAGAATAAAACTCAATCCTGCCAAATGTGTTCAGGTTGCATTTAATTACGAAGACAGACGTGCCAACCATTAGCAATACAGACATACCCACTTCTACACAGGTACGTTACCTAGAATCGACTTAGACAGTCGTCTAATGTGGAAGCCACACACAAGACTGAAATAAAAAGAATTAAACAGACTTTACGGACAATTAAGGAGATTCCTTGGACCTAAATCTCTACCATGAAGGTACAGAACAAAATCACATTCTACAAAACACTACTTAAGAATTATTTATAAAAAGTATTTGACCAACTAAATTTAATGCTGGTATTGCCACTGTTCTCAGATAAGTAGGGATCTCCCTACGGTATGTTCCATTAAATATTCCATATGGAGCATAATTGTGGGGCTCCACAAAACCTTGCAATATACAACCCATACAATCCTTTCAATCCAAATTCCTTCGCCGAATCGTTAACGCACCCTATTGTGTCTCCAATCGCACCCTTCACCATGACCTTAATATGCCCTTTTTCAATAATCTAATCAATTCCCGATTCCAAAATTTCCATAAAAGTAAAGAGCTTCACCCAAACCTCCTTGCCTAATCACTCTCCATACCTTTCCAACCTGACAATCTTCCACGTCGTTTAAAACGTCGTTGGCCCGTGATCTCCTAGCTCCCCAACCCACAAGTTCCAGCGCTGGTTGGTTTCTCCCATCACATCACCCCAGTTGTGACGCTGAGCTTAGCTTACAACTTACATATACACACTCACACAGACACACACATTTCACAAAGACAATTTTTTAAAAACCACTATTTTGGACTCAGACAATCTCAAAACGTTATTTCCGATTACACTCAATATCGAAAATCTGACATGATCACAATACTTCCTGTATCCGCAATTACAGTTTTGAAAGTCATTTTAGCATTTGCAAGAATAAGGGCGAGTAAGTCAAGATTTTTACGGACTTTAAGAGATGTAGTTCCGATTTCAGACGGTCACCACAACTTTCCGCTTACAACACTAACAGAAATAAGAAAGCAGGTGTGAAACACTCTCCTCCTGATACAGCACTACATTGTAGTTCTAACTGAGAAATTTTCATCAAATCTGGAATTCTGACTAAACGTTCCGTTGCCTTTGATCGCGTTGTGTAAACGTGTAGATCACGGGGAACCGAACAAAACAAACGCTGGTTTTTACGACACATCAGTTACTGAATTGGCAATATTAAATACGTCCTTATTGTAACACTAGTTATGACAATTGTATTCATTTACAATTTAAATAAAATGAAGCTTGTTGAAGGCAAAATATCAAACATGATTTCTGGAAAAATACCGGAAAATACTGAAGGTAAGTTCGAGTTAGCGCTACCATCAATGTCTCAACTCTCCCTTTGTAATTAGCAAAATATTTAGATTCATTTGTCGGATCAATCAGAAAAAAACTCAAGAACCCTAGTCTGCGGAAGTTGCAAAGCCGGTTAACCTAAAAGTTGTTAAACTGTACTTTGCGGTACCCAGAGGCGTTAGGCGCCGCGCTATGTCCTGACTCTGTAATAAATATGTCGGCGTTTATCCTTCCGTCATAAAAGCAATTTATGATGGGCCGAAGTCATTTTGGGCTACAGTCTAGTGACCTCTAGCATACGGACAAGTAACCATTACTTATCTCTTAAGAGTTTAGTGGATGATTAGGCAGTCGAGACTAAAAATTAGAACCAGGAGCGCATCCAGCATCCGACATTGAAAAATTTAGTTTTGAGGTTGGTGTTATTGTATCTATATTTTGGCTCGATGTGTTTTCCGCAAATGTGGATAAGTTTTGAAATATAAGACAAAAGGCAATATTTCAGACTTGCCATTCAGTTCTAAAGAGGAGGCGAGACGAAAATGTCGCACGTATGACGAAAGTCAGTTGAATCGGGTTCATATGCAGTAATGCAGGAAGAAGAAGGTGCACGGGACGTCATCTGTTATAAAGTAATGGTCGATGAAAGCATGCTTCTCGATGAAAGGAATGGAGCCATTTCATAGTAGTCAAACAAAGGACGTGAATATTTTTCCCGCAAATTAAAAGAAATGAGTGAACAGAATAAAAATTTAAACAAGCTACAATAGCTATTCCGATTCTTGTTTATATCAAAACAACCAAATTTCTAAACTTATCAACTAAACTTAATTATCGTAAGAACTTTTATCATTCTAACATAGGTTCATATGTTAAACAGTTTATTCCGCAGAGTACAAGAGGAACTATATCAAACGCCTATCTGAAATCCAGAAGGTGACAGATGTCGTTCTTTATTTGTCTTAAATAAGATGAAATTTGTATGCAAACTTTTCCCGCAAGAAACCCGATTTGTTATTCGGGGATATTAGATGTCACACCAGACTATGGTCTAACCACTAATATATGAGTAAGTACTTTGAGAACACAGCTAGCAAGGGCCCCATTCATCATTAGCATCCCCTTCCTCATAAAACTTTTTTATCTTAATTTTACACCAAGATTTAGGCATTTTGCATTCATTCCATATTCTATTTAGCATTAATGATATATTTTTTCCTCACCCTTGGCGACCTAATAGGTCATATGATGGAACCCAAAATTCCTTCCTTCCAACAACTCCTATCACGCCAATCACCTTCACGGAGTCCCCGTGCCGCCATTCCTTCCTGCACGTCCTTTCTGATATATAATGAAACCAAATAGAAGACAAAAATCTGAGGTAGTCACTATTATATTGTCTATATCAGAAGTTTACCTTATTATGTGAAAGTCTGACAAAGTGATACCAGAGGGTATGCTACTCCAAATAACAAACTCCCATCGACCAACTTAGCTGGCTAAATCTTATAGAAGAACTGGATAACTTATAAAAGAATTGCTTCCAGTTTTATATGGGTACTTAGTACGCAAACTTGAAGGAAAATTGTTGGAGCTAGATACAAGTTATAAAAATGCAATAAAGACGTAAAATAATTTTTTCTATTCTCGATTTCTCAAAACGCATTTATGGTGGAAACTAAACTTTGGAAATTTGACGTGACTCTTCCTCTTACCATCCATAAGAGAAAGTTAAATACAAAAAAAATCAGTGGATGTAGAAGTAATTTAGGTGAGAAAAATGTGGCAGAGGAAGGTTATGTGTGTAAGATGTAAGGGGGGAATAGTAGTAAAAGAGAATTGTAGATTGAAAAGGTATGAAAGTATCTGTTTGCTGGCTATAGAGAGAGTGAAGCTGTGTCAATGATGGGTGAGTGTTGGCCGCAGATAACGGAAGTCGACATGTAAGGTGGATATGTACGGGAGGCTGGAGAAACACGCACTCAGTATCCCATCATCTCTTCTTATAGGTAGCATCGATCGATTGTCATTCTTGACGAGCGCCCCACGACCAACAATGTCGCTAGTTTATATAGGAAGTTGAAGGTGGCAGGTGGACGACTGTGGAGCCTGTTTTTTCAACGCCAGGTTGGCTGTAGTACAACCAATGTTCTAACCTAAAGTAACAACGAGTAGATCTGCATGCAATGGCAGGCGAACGGCCATGTATTCCGAACGGCGCCGCTCCGCCCCCTCTCTAAGCCCCCAACTCCCCGAACGATAGTAACAACAGCTCTAGGCCGACATCCAGAGAGATATTTATGTTGTTATTCCAGTTCTATCCACTGCATCCAGTCTTACTTAGGATTCGATACATTTTTTTTGTTTTATTCTTTTTGGGCGGTAGGAGATAAAGACCATAATTATAAACCGCTCAGTTGGCTCTATATTCTCACATAGTCCCACACTACTCTCCTTTTACATACCAAACATTCTTATTATGACAATTGGCTACTTTGAGTTACTTTAATTTCATCACAACACCGTTATTATTTGCTTGTGTTTATATTATTGTTATGTATCCATATATTATATCGATAAAAATCAATATTAATAAATATTTGGATACCTTCCTATTCTAAATGAATATTATTAGAAATATTTTTATAAAATCCTAAGCAACAACTCAATAAAAATAATAATAATAATAATAGCCATTCATGGTTTTAGTTCACAAATTGTAAATTTTTTGTATTTTTAACAATTATAATATAAATCGGCTTTAAGCTGTGACACCTTTAATGGTTGGAGGGCTTTTTGTTAACAATCGGCGTTCAACAATTCAATAATAATAGTGAAAAAGCATGGTGCGAAATATTCACATAATTTTCTCTTTCTGAATTTCTGTTACTTCTTTAAACTTCAATTATTTTACTAAAAACATAGAGGCCTTCAATAAGATGCAGGTGGAGGAACTAAACCGAAAAGAAATGGGACATTAGAGTGCACTTTATAAGTAAATATAACCCCACCAATCAAAAGCCTGGTTGAACACTCACACAACTCAAAATTGTAACTGACAAATTCTATAATTATTATACCAAATTTAATGAAATTCGTCGGTATTTTTATGGAGAAAATCGCAAAAACTGTTCAGTAAAAAAGCACTTGCAGTTTACTAGTTTTCTAGAAACTGGAATTTTAGCAATCTATTTATTTCTAATTAATTTTGTTTGGATGGTAGAATTGTATAATCAACTATGATATCACTTTAGAGGAAAACATAACCCCACCCTTCCCCCAGAAGCCTCCTGACTTTACTAGGAGAAATGTTTCAAAACTAAAGTGGTAGCTCTTTATATGTGTAGTTTAAAGAAAACCGTTGGATCCGTTTTAGAGAAAATAGTAGAAAGCAAAAGTACTTCTCCGTAAAAACGCACTTCCAGTCATCCGATTATTTTCAAACTCGGAATTTCAACAACATATTTAATTCTTATTAATATTATTTAGATGATAGAATTGTGTAGTAAACTGGAATGCCACTTTAGAAGAACCTAACCCCCCAAAGTACCGTTAAATGAATTTTCCTGGAGAAATATTACAAATAAAAGTGTTCGCAGTTGATGTAACAAGTTTAAAGAAAATTGTTGGAGCCATTTTTGAGAAAATCGCAAAAATTGAACTAATCATTCAGTAAAGTAGTACTTCCGGTTGAGGAATTTTGACTGATAACTTACTGTCGAATCCCATGGTGATATCTAAATAGAATATCTAGTTGAACTTTCTGCGATTTTTCGTTTTGAGCTATGCTGCTCGCTCACACACACACTACACACTCACACACCACACACACTCAACAAATTTTTTTTTTGGACTCAGGATACCTCAATTCAATATTTCCGGTGAAAATTCGATATCGAAAATTTGACACGATTACAATGTACTTCCTCTTATTCTGAGTAAGAGAAAGTAAAAAATGTATTTTCAAAGAAATGTTAAGGTTATGGAATAAAGTTAAAGAGGAAGTGTATAGGTTCGCCAACCGAAAGTTCTAGACTGGCAATAAAGATGATGTAGATAGCAGCACGTACTCACTGTATATGGCGATGCCCGCTCCAGCTCCCAATAAACTTGTACTTTCCATACCACCTTCTTCTCTACTTTATTTAAATACAATTTTCTTAAATCACCACTCTGTTGTTAGAGGGACTATCCCATTTTTGTATACTTGGAAAAACCTCTACAGGGCCGATTGAACCCAACACGAACGCACAGGGGGAGAACACAAAATATTATGAGTTAGTTATTTATCCAAACAAACCAGCCACTCCCACCACTCACAATAGGAAATCGCTTTGTGAGCGGGGTTCGATATTTTGAGGGCTGTATATTACGTTTGCCGAGGACTACACTCGAATTTCTCAACTTGATCTGTTAAATGTTTCATTAAGGGGCGAACTATGTTTGGATGAAACAGCAACATTGCTATGCGACAGTCTCATTAGAATCGTCACGTTTATTTCAATCTATATACTGAGAACTCGAAAGCAGTTTGAATAAATTCACTGACTGTGCTTTAAATAGGGACACTTCGTTTTTAAGAGATTCTAAGATAAGCGAATGCTAGAAACCGTAACAAAGGTCAGGCCAAGTCACAGAAAAATAATTCAAGATAGTCTGTGCATGTGGTCTACGCAACAAAATAGTTATGAGATCACTTAGCTTCTCGCCCAGGGCTCTTAATGATCTTATTTAGAAAAATCTTCTATCTGTCAGCTATCTTATGTTCTTCTTGTTCAGAGCACTTCTGGTCTATGAGGCTTTTTATGCGCTTTTTGTTCAAGAGAACATTTGCCCTTCAAGCTTCTAATTCGCTTCTTGTTCAGCCAGAGCTACTGGCCCATCAGGTTTGATAGTATGTTTCTTGGTCAAAGAGGATTTCTGACCTGGTAGGCTTCCTAACGTACTTCTTGTATGGGGACGGATTTTCTGACTGTCTACACTTCAGCTAAGGACTTCCTGCCTGTAAGGGCTTCTGACTGTTTACATTTATTGTTCAGCGAAGGAATTCCTGCCTGCAGGTTTCTGACTGTCTACACATTATTATTATTATTATTATTATTATTATTATTATTATTATTATTATTATTATTATTATTATTCAAGAAAGGGGAGGGCGAAACCCTACGCTATCCAAAGCCTCCCTGGGCCTATATAGCTACCCCAAAAGAATAACAACTACCTGGACAAAAGTCCAGGCCCGGGTTTTACCCATCTAAGTTTTACCACAGTCCGAACAAATGGGACCAGAACCTCAAAAGGACATAGCTTAAGATCTTCTACCGATATCCTATTTCGGCCAAAGGTCCTAAACCTAATCTCCTCATAACCCAAACAATTCTCATGAGAGTGTTGGTGTTTCCTCCTCCGTCTCACAGACTCTACAAAATGGGTCAGGCATAAGCCCCATTGTATAGAGATGTCTCCTTAAGCCACAATGCCCAGAGAGGAAGCCAACCAGATGCCTGAGAGAGGCCCGTGAAGGACACAGGACCCCCTCCCTCAAAACCCCGCCTGGACCCCCAATGAGCAACTAGACTGCCGACAACCTGCTGTGCTCATCCATAACGATCAGTGCTGTGAGGTCATCCACGTCTGGAAGCCTGGCAGACATGTGTCAAGAGACACACAGCAGGCTCGGGACCAATGAAAGCTAGAGAGGCTCCCAATTTGGCAAACCTATCCAAGTCCCATACTTGGGAAGATTCCCAAATATCCCCACGTATCCTGGTACCCAAACTAGAAGCACTTCCTTCAGAGACGAAAGCTCTTCCAGTCTTTTGGAACATTCTAACACCAATCTGGACACATGAACTAAGCGCCTTCAACGCAGCTTGGCTGTCCGAGCAGATACAAAGACCCCATGTTTCTGACTGTCTACACTTATAGTTCAGCGAAGGACTTCCTGCCAGTCAGGTTTCCTAAATGGTCTTTTTATTCAGTGGCGAACTTCTGGCCTATCGGACTTCTTAAAGAGCTGAAAGCACCCCTTTCCTGCATCCTCAAGTGGATTGCTTACACCGTTTTTCTCCTGATTTCTATATTTAATTCATAAATGATTTCACAAGCTCTTAATTAACTATTACTTGGAATATTTAAAAAACTGAAATGATCTTGTACTATAGTAACAAAATTCAGCGAGGAAACGATTTCCTTGGCAACTGTACATTTTCATGAATATGAGACAGATGAACATTCTGTAAGTTGGGAAATGGCAAACATCATCATCATAATCATCTTTAAGCCAGTGAAATGGATCATTTATTTAATAAAACAGGCGGCAAATATTCATCTAAATAGAAATAATGAGAAGAAATCACACATTAGAAGTTGAACATAAAAGTTAGTTCAATTGTTTAGTTAAAATAAATACAATTAATTTACTAATTGGTTGGTTATATATACGGCGTAATAGTATGGAATGAGATAAATCAACAAGCGGACATAATAACTCGCAGTGGTGCTATATTGCTGATATTACAAAACATTTCTAGGAAGGTGTGTCGCCATACCTAGGATATCTCGGCTATCTCACCTCCTTTCATTTCTTATTTATCACTTTAACGACTCTTTATATCACTTTATTACGTTTCTTGTAAAACATCCAATGATAATTGTTTTTAAATAAAATCTGGCAATATTTACAATTGACGAATTTTGTTCTCTCTTGAAATGTTGAGTAGGTTTAAATAGGCCTTAGTATTACTATTAGTATGGCTGGAGGATTAGAAAACATAGGCTTTTAGGGCTCAAGGACTACCTGAGACCGCCCCAGGAAGAAATTAAGTCTGTTTACTAATCTAAAAAAGTCCAACTCACAGCTGTCCCAGAACTAACATAAATTCAATTTTTTACCGAAAAATCTTTCAAATAAAACAGACGTTACATTTTATAGTTCGTTATAGTTAGCATTCCAAGTTTAATGAAAACATTTGGAGCCGTCTTTAAGAATTCTAGAAAAATTGTAATAAACAAGTCAGTAAAGGTACACTACCGGATGTCAGATATTTTTGTCCGAAATCTATGTATCAGATGTTATGCTGGGACCAAAACGGAATATCAAGTTTGTATATATATATATATATACAAAAACACGCTATAGGTAATCCCGAAACTCACTATAAGTAATCCCGAAACACGCTATAGGTAATCCCGAAACTCACTATAAGTAATCCCGAAACACGCTATAGGTAATCCCGAAAAGCATGTATTTCCGGTAAAAATGCAATTTCGAAAATTGGATATAATCGCAATACTTCCTTCAATACAACTAAAAAGTTTTTCCAGAGTAACATTATCCATTTGGTTTATATTATTTTGTTAGATGGGAGTGCCATCCTCTCCGTTTTAGCGTTGCAGGAAAGAATAATTGAGTATTTGGAAAGAGGAAAACTGAAATGAGGGCAGCAACGATCCAGGACAAAGTTATGATCAGAGGTTTGTGGCAAGAGTGGGCGGTAAATGGTGGCTAGTGGCATGTGCTGTTGGCCCGGGGACTGCAATGCTCACTAAACCTAAAACGGTGCAATAAATAAGTGCTCCCTTCTGCATGTCAGTGTGAATGTGATTATTCTAGAAAGTCTGTACGCCCGATTTTAGTATACAACTGAGAAGCGTACAAAAAAGCGTGTCCCTTTATTCATTCTAAAAAGAGAGAGAAACATACAGCCTTCTCGTGGAGTTTTAGCTCAAAACCAATGTTGTAGCTCAACTCAAAAGTAATTTCAAATAGAAAATAGTGCCAACTAGAAGTTTTTAAAAAATGTGACCCTCTCCTTCAAATAAAACATTCCAAAAATCAATAAACTGTTCAAACACAAAAATTTATTTAATCTAACTAAAAGTAACTTCAAAGACTGAACTGCTTTTATTTCGTATAAATCACACGCAGTCTGTTTTTTAGCACAGCTTTTTGGAGTATCTTGTATGTCATCATTTTAAAAATCACATTTGCCATAGACTGTGGTATGATTACGTTCGCTGATGTCTTGTTGTTGGTCCTTGTTGAGGAGGTGTTGGCCCAGAAATTGAACGGAAAGCTAATATATTTATACCCATAGAATAATGGAATAGTCCTGTAACTCCGGCTAGATCTAATCATAGCAAAAGTAAGTTTTTATGTCACGAAAAAAGGAACCCTCCAAATATTTCAGTCTTCTTGGATGGTGTTGCATTGGAGTCATTTTCTGATCAAGGCCATGTTAATAATATTTACAAACGTATCATAAAGGTGGCCAGCATGTTTGTAAATATCTCAAGATTAGGGATTTGGATGCAACGCTTTAAGGATCATAAAAGATGGAGTTATGCCCTCCTGATGGGAAACTTAAAACTAAAGGAATTCAGGTCCATAGGGTTTTAGTTATTTGAGATATAAGGGTTTTCGTATGATATCGTATGATGTTGCCTGTATTATAGCCAATATTTTACCTATCTACTAGCTACCTACCTAGAATTAACTGATATCAATGAATGTCTACATCATGGTAACTTCCCTGCTCTTCGCATTGATAAACCAGTTCGGTTCAACGATTGGATACTCCAGGTCAGGTTCCGTCACAGATCGCAACAGAACAATCAATAAATTACAACTATATGGCCTGTACAGATGGAAGTAAGAACGGACGCGATGTTGGAACAGCAGTCTTCTGTGAAGAAAATTTAATGCTTACTTTCCAATATCCTTTGGCTAAAACTTGCTCAAATAATCAAGCAGAAGCACAACTACGTGAAATAGGAGCTGAAGATCAATAGCTATAAAAATCGTTGGCAGAGTGAGTCGTGGCACAACGTGGACAATCACTTACCTTTAATCGAGGAGCCATGAAAGTTACTGGCTGAGCTCATTAGCATTGGATGGAAGGTGCATATCGGTTGGGTGGCTGTTCATCGAGAGTGAAGCTGGTAATGAGCTGGCTGCCTCGCTTTTGAAGATGCAAGTCTTGACGTTAGCTACACAAGAATTCCAAGTAAATACTTATTATACGATTTGAGACAGAGTAGTTATTCTTTCTGGACTAATTTATGGATATCACATACCAAAGTTAGCACCACTAGCCTGTTCTTCTCAACGGTTTCAGGACAGATTGAAGATACCAGAACTACCTTTGACATTCAAGCTAACACAAGTACTGATCAGGCATATAAGATGCCCTCCATCGATTTAAGATTATTAACGATCCCAGCTGCACGTGTACCTCATCTTCACCCCAAACTGTAATCATATGCTCCATAAATGCCAACTTTATGAGCCTTACTCGTCGACTTCTGATTCAGACAGTTTTATTGAAGAGAGTCGGACTTGAGCTGCATTCATTATTATCACCTGAAGCTGCTTGGGAGTTTCTCTAACGAGTTAACAGCTTAGACTTGGATACTTTTTAAGTATTCTCGATTAGATTAAATTTAATTTTCTTTATCATTTATTTTAATAATTTGCTCTACTCAAATATTAAATATTTTTATTTTAATTTTTATTATATCTAATTATTTGTTTTAAATATTAATAATTGGTTCTGACTTAATAAGTTGTTTAACTTTACTGCTTATTATTCAAGTGGCTTTACAGCCAATAGAGGTGCCTATTATCTTATTATAAACGAATAGAGAAAAACACTATTCGTAACAACTTTACTTCAGTGAAGCTGCTCGATTATATCCAGTTGCTATACACGGCTTATCAATCAATCTTGAGACAAATAATTAACAAAAATAAAAAAATATCACATTATTATACCTCATGATTAGTATTTTGTTTGTATGTTTTTATATTATTATTTGTAGATATCATGTCAATTTGTATATAATTATTTTAAACTTTCATATAAATATTTTTTTTTAGTTTGGCATTATTTTATTATCTGTCTGTTATATGTATATTTAAATCAATTGTATGATGCATGTAATGTTCTCAGAGTATGGAGCATGCTGAAAATGAGTTTTATACAAAAAAAAAATACAAAAATGTATTACCATACAATATAAATCAGTTGATATTTTAAGGTTTATTTAGAGGTGAAATGTAGTCATCCTTTATAAATGTGACAATTTACCTATTGCTCTAGCGTACCATTTGAATACAATTTATGGTTTACTATTATATTATATTAAGATACATTCGATGCATTACTATAATGACAAGTTTGAAGAAAATCTATTGACCAACAGTATGACTTTATGGAATGGGATTTTGAGTTGTTTTTTTTTTATTTTCCCTAAAAATTGTTTACCAACATTTTCTTTAAACTGGAAATGCTAATTTCAAAGATATAAACGAATTCATTTTATTTGAAACATTTTTCTGAAAAAAGCTGATGTTGGAGGCTCTGAGGAATGTGCGACGTTAAATTTCAAAAGTGTTTCTTCATTATTGGCGCAGTTTTCTGGATTAGAATGTAATCATTGTCAACTACTAATGCAGGGTGCCGCCACCATCAATATATTTAGTGCAAATGAATAATATTTGAAATTTAAAGAAAATTAAATAATTGTATTGTATTTTAATAATTACAATAACAGATGTACGAGAAAGTCGTGGGCGTGTTTCGTACCAGATTCAGTTTTCTGAGAATTCCTCCGTAAAGATACCAACGATTTACTTTGAACTTGGTATACTAACTATATATTTATACTAAGTATATATAGAGTACAAAATTTAATGCGCTAGAAAATTTACATTCTGTGGCAATGGAGTGGGGGGGGCCAATATAAATTTACAAGGAAAAAATAAAAAAGATAGACATAAAAATAAGATGCACTTCTACAAAGATATGCAATAATAAGTGAATCTCAAACATAAACATTATCATATATAATATACAATAGTCAAATATAAGAAAGAAAAGGAGCTTCTGAACCGTAATTATTTAAAATTGAACTGAATTGAAAAGTATTAAGAATAAAACGAATACAAATTAGAAAAAGCAAAATATTACTATGCAATTTATTGACAAATGAAATCCAAAGTGAAATACTGACTTAAATGCTTATTTATTATTATTGGTTTGCTAAGAAAATTTAAATTCATTACAAACAGTAGGGGGAGAAATAAAATCATATTCATCAGATAGACATACATGAAGCATCATCATAATATAAGCCTCCTTTTAATTTTTTCTTTCTTAATCTCAGGACATTAACAACATAAAGAAACAAATTATTTAAATGATTATAATCGCTATAATCGATTATAATCGATCTCTTCCTAGGAGATCTAATTCTGAACTAAAATTGTATTTTATATATTCATTCAATACTTGTTCCTTAACTTCATGGAGGCTAGGCAAAAAAAAAGGTAATGGACAAAGTCATCTTTCTTATTTAGGGAACACAGATTACAATTTTCATCTGGACAGAACTGATATCACTCTCTCTCTCTCTCTCTCTCTCACACACACACACACACATTCTAGAGGAGAGAGACATTTCTGTTGGAGACATTTTTCCGGGTAACAGATTTTAGAGGAATGCTAAATTTTAGAGGTCACTGGTGAGCTGTAAGGTGTAAAAGATTAACAATAACTACGTCGACATACATTACTATCTGTTACAGTGCCATTTGAATATGATTAATTTCAAGTTTCAAGAAAATTTGTCATCTGAAGCTGAGAAAGTCTGACTGTTGTTTTAAAGTAAATTTCCAAAAAAAAAGTACGTCGGCAAAGCGATAAAACAAAAGACAAATAGATGTAAACAATTGTTTTAACAAGAAATGGAGACGATCTCTTTAACACAAGTATGAGTCACCTTTAACGGAAGCCATTTGTCAGACGGCGGCAACTCAAATTAGTGGGCCAACTCATTACTGACCCAACTCATTACTAACCCCCACTTTTACAATCGGCTCGCTGTTCGCTGTTGCTTTATATTTGAATTCTTTTTTTTCTTTTACTCCATTAAATTAACAATTTATCAACATTTATTTAAGGACCGTTTCGAAAATAAATACCTTAAAATTCAATTGCTAAAAAAATCATAGAAGATATTAAAGATGAATTAAAGTGGTTGATTATTTATGTCTAATGTTCTGGAAAAAGAGCTCTATTTCCGCAAACTATACTTCAAACATTTTTCCGACGAAATTGATTTTAAAGTCCTGGATACCTGCAACATTATACTGTATGTCCCCCCCCCCCACCGCATATGGGGACAAAAATCTGGGGTGAAACGCTCACACAACTTTCTCTTATTGCAGTTTCACACAAATTGTTAGTGTACCAAATTTAGTGAAATTTGTCTGTGTTTTTGTAGAGAAAATTGCAAAAACTGAAAAAACTGTCCAGTAAAAACCAACTTCCGGTTTACTAATTTTCTTGACACACGGAATTTCGGCAACCTATTTATTTCTAATTAATTTCGTTTAGATGGTAGATCTGTATAATCAACTATGATAACACTTTAGACAAAAACATAACCCTGCTCCACCCCCAAAAGCCCCCTTAAATGACTTCACCAAAAAAAATATTACAAATAAAAGTTGTAGCTCTTTGTATGGTAGTTTACTTCTTAGTTTAAAGAAAATCGTAGGAGCCGTTTTAGAGAAAATTGCAGAAAACTGAAAAATACTTTTCAGTAAAAACGCACTTCCGGTCATCCGATTTTCTTCAAACTCAGAATTACAACAACATATTTGATTAATATTATTTAGATAACAGAAATGTGTAGTAAACTAAAATAGCACTTTAGGAGAACCTAACCATCCCTCCCCCAAAAGTACCCTAAAATGATTTTCCCGGTGAAATGTTTGGCATTAAAGTTATGGCTCTTGATATATGTAGTTGACGTTCCAAGCATAAAGAAAATCGTTGGCGCCATTTTTTGAGAAAATTGCAAAAAAGTGAAAAAAATCATTCAGTAAAGTGGTACTTCCGGTAGAGGAATTTTGGCAGTCAGCCTACTGTCGGATCCCATGGTGATTCCTAAACAGAATATCAAGTTTGAACTTTCTACGTTTTTTCATTTTTGAGCCATGCTGTTCACACGCACACACACACACAGAGGCAACATTTTGTATAATTTGAGACGATTGCAATACTTCCTCTTACTAGAAATGTATCGTAATAATGACAAGTTAGTTTTGGAAGTTGTGGACCGCAGTTAGAGAAAATTGCGTATGTGATCAGATTTGGTTAATTATAGGTTTTTAATTAATAATGATAAAAAAAATCAAATAATTGTTAATTTGTTTCAAGAATGAAGCTGAATTTTTGACAGGAGGGGGAGGTTGCACAAGTAACACCTCACAATAAACCAAACACACACATACACTGGAATGGGGGACCGGATGGCAACTCGCCCTGTTAGTCATTCGCAGAACTATTACAGCACAACCTAAAAGTAGCCTCTGGTTCCAACATACGCCATAACCTAATAATTACACTATCATTCATTCATTCATATTTCTAAATAACATTCAATATTGCCAAGATATTACTTTTTTTGACATCTCATTTATTTCAATTAGTTTTCACTCACAACAATTCTCACTTTCTCATGTTACATACTCGTATGTCAATCGTGTAAGATTATTCAAATTGAGTTTTTACAGATAATTCATGTTTGAGGTACCCTCAGTACCAAACAGTGTTTTTACTCTTTTTCACCACCGTAAGAGCGAGTATATAACATGTCAAATTTTCGAATTTGAGTTTTCACCAGAAATACATAAATTAAGGTCGAAACGGTGGCATAATTGGCATAAGTTTTTTCTTGACCGATCCTTAATAACTTTATTCACAATATATTTGTTTTTACGTTTATTTTCATTATTTAAATGGAACAATTTAAGATGAAGTTTGCCTCCACGTGCACAACATACTTTAGTTAAAGGGTCATGAAGTTTTCAGTGCTCAGTACTAATTATTCACTCTCTTTTTCTATATTCAATAATCATTTTAATTTGTTTTATTTCTTTCACTTTTCATGTTATTAATTTTTTTCTTTATTTTACTTATTCAAATTTGCCTTCAGTTTTGTAACAATGGAAGAATCTAACTTAATAAAATGATTTTTTTTTTGGAGAAAAGCCTAAACTACTCCCCCCCCCCACACACACACAACTTCATTAAATGAATTTCTCGGAACAAAGTTTCAAACAAAAGTGATCTCTATATTCACAGTTAGTGTAACAAATTTAATGAATTCGTCGGTGTTTTTATGGAAAAAATCGCGGACACTGACAAAACTGTTCAGTAAAACCGCACCTCCGGTTTACTCATTTTCTTGAAACTCGTAATATTGGCAACATATTAAATGACACAATTTATAATTAATTACACAATTATATAATAAATATAGCACTTTAGAGGAAAAGGTAACCCAACCCCTCCGTAGTGGAAGAAGCAAATGGAAAAATTGAAATAATTTTGGAAAATATTGTAGAGAATTTAACTTAAAATCAAGTGTATTTTAATGCAGTAAAATGACAACGGACCCAGGTACAAGAACCGTTACAAGAGAGGTCGGAGAACTTAGCCACTCTTTGTCTTTTAACCCCTTCTAGAAATCGGGTATGGGGGGGCAGGGGCAGGTTTTAATTAGGAGGAGGAGCATTATTTCATTAGTCATCTTACAGCATTCAACCAGGGTACATTCGAGAGAGAACATCTATGCCAGATAGTGTTACGTGAATATTGGAGTTTAAATCAATCAAGCGCAAGAGTTTTTGTATAATTATAACCTTAATTCATTATTCACAATTAACAAATTTACTATTTGTAAAGTTGTAAAGTTACTAGATTAATATATACTTAAATTATTTATTTATTTATTTTTTAAATTTAAGGCGCGTCAACATCTATGGTCACTGGCGTTACAGACAACACTGACCATCACCGGACAGTGACGAGGCTCCTAGGAAGAAAAAATCTAAGGTCAGCACAACTGGACTCGAACCCGGGTCCTCCGCGTGGAAGTCCAGTGCGCTAACCACTGATCTAATCCCTTCCAAATTATTTATTTAAAACAGTGGTTCTTATTCTCAATTTCTTAAACATATCTCTCTCTAAAACCATACACCCTCATTAGCCCTTTAAACAACTCACACGCTTCACACTACATTTACGCAAAACGTTACACCTCTCACAAAAGTCCCCGGAGAAATATTTCAATTAAAAGTTTTAGCTCTTTGTATGTGTAGTTGATAAAGAAAATGTTGGAGCCGTTTTCGAGAAAATCACAAAAAACTGAGAAAAACCATTCAGTAAAGTGGTACTTCTATTGATGGATTTTGCCCGAAATCTTCGTATCTGAGCGGTAGTACCAAAACGGAATACCAAGTTTGAGCTTCCTGCAACTTTTTGTTTGTGAGACATTCTGTTTTTACACACACACACACACACACACACACACACACACACACACACACCATTTTCTAAAAACCTCTTTTCGGGACTCAGAGGACCTAACGGTATTTCCGGTGAAACCTCAAATTCGAAAATCTGGCGCGATCACAATTCTTGCTCTAACTAATTGTAAGAGAAAGTAAAAATGATATCAATAAAGCTGTTTTTATAAGTTGTAATGAGAGTAATAACTTATATGGAATAGAATACAGATCAGAAGAATGAATGGCTCTAGAAGAGCGTTTGGATCTAGGGTCTGGACTCTCGTAGCAAGTTTGCGGCAGTTGATAACAGACACTTTTATTTAGTTACTATCCTTTGCCTTGCCAAAGTACCGTCTTCTATCACCAACTGATACAAACTGCCAAATCTGATGAGAAACACTTACACTTTCTCTTATGGAAATTATTTTAATTTTATTTGAACAATTTTCTTAATTCTTGGAAGTTTTAAATTGTGATTGTTGTTTGTCTCAGTAATGGAGATTTACATTCGTTGTTTTTTAAGGCCTGAGGTCCACCAAATGTGATTACATTGATGACAGTGCGCTCTCCCAACATAATTTGATATGGCTATTTACAATAAGCTTAACTTTACAGAAACTACCTCTAATCCCTAAACTCAATTTCCCTGGAAAAATGATTCAAAAGAAAGTGATAGTACTTTATGTTTGTAGTTAGCACGAGTATATGAAGTTTAAATAAATTCTTTGAGTTTTTTCAAGAATAATGTGGAAACTGAAAAAAAAACATTCAGAAATGTTGTTCCGTTTGATTAACCAGAAATAACGGTAGCTTGTAAAGTATTATATGGAGGCGAACAGGAAATACTGTGGACTAGTTGCGACATCAGTGCTGTATGGTATTTCCGTATAAAATTAACAGTATATATTGGTGAGTTTTATATATATATGTCGATAGGTTTTCAATAATGATTGTATAATAATGTCGATAAGTTTTTAATTTGGATATATATATATAGCTAGCATAAAATAACAGTCACCCCTGTGTGTTCAATTGTTCAGATTCAATTGTATGTACTGCTTGTGAATGGCTGGCAGTTGTAACGAAACGACAATGGGGGCCCTAGGAGGTCTCGGCGCTGGCTATTGTGTTGTCGCTAGATTTGGAATGAAATCAGCTCTGGCATCAGTTAGTGACTGTTTGTCTAGGAGAGTGTGCCTCAGTTCCCGGCCACCAGCTTTCAATCATAATAGAGTTGCAATTTAGATCCAAATGGTTTATCTTGTACAGCCCACTAGCTAAAGGAGAAAAGAGATTGAGATACAATATGTTAGTATTGGTCGGTTGGCCGCGTGGGAAATATTTTCGTTAAGTAGATCGATGGCAATACTCAGGCCAGTTGCTGCTATAGTAAGTTACTGATAGTTTAAGATGTGTGCCACTGGCGAGCCTATCACCAACATCCAGAGGGCGCTGTACGTTCGCCCTTCTCACTTACAGCTAACACAGCCTTCTATCCCCACCTTTCTTTTACACTGTGTCATAAATAGATTTTATTGATTGCAACTGTAGTGAACATGGACCGTCTTGCCGTAGCACCCACTTAGAAAGTAACTACAAGAAATCTAGCGTGAAACACTCAAGCGATTTATCCCTACCGCATTTCCTATCTCATAATTAACACAATTTTTGCCAAAGCCGACTTTTTTAAATACTCATAATTCTCCTTAATACGATCGCGTAATGTGACATTCAAAAGGAACACCTTCTCCTTTTATCCAACCCGAAAATTTTCCCGGAAAATACTTCAATCAATGTAAGTAAAGTAAAGTAATGCCTATTTTTTCAGGCGGGCTTAACGTCCAACTACCAAATTAGGTGTCGTGGACGGGGGCGGAAGCACCTACTTTACTATTAACATTTTTTTAAACAAATATAAAATTTAGTTATACGCTGGACTCGAACTGGGGTCCTCCCACTTACAAGTCCATGCTCATAACCAATACACCAACACCCGCCCCAACTTCAATCAATGTAAATGATGTGTAATTCTCATTCTATCTCTCTCTTTATATATTACTGGCGTGACAGACACTCCTGCTTATGCAGGGTGTGCTGTGGGTGTGCTGTCCATTGGGATTACCTAAACTGTCCTAAAATACACTTAAAAAACTGAAGAATAATCAACGTATTCAGTAAAATAAAATTCTGGAAGAAGTGGCCATTGTCATCAAATAGAGAAATATCTCAATTTCCCACTAAATGGAACTTCGTGTTTGCACAAAAGATTTGGTGGAGAGGGTTGAAGTTTAACATCATTGCAAAACTTGTGGTAGTAAACGGACATACCCCTTGTAAACACATACAAACGTCCAAATTAGTTTCTTTTCTTTTTTTCATTTATTAGTAATTTACATCTGTATATAAATACATTAGGAATGTGGGGAAAGATAACACAAATCATCTTAGACACTTGTGTAGAGAACTCACCCAGCGATGAGACTCTATAAGAAATATATGGCACTTTATAACTAAGTTAATCATTAGAGAGACTCGAGGCCAGCGGCGTTTCAATCGTCAGGGCGGATTATCTGGATGGGTAGAGGAACCTATCATGGCGTGCTAAAGGATTAGGGTGAGCAGATTGGATAGATGGAACTTTTTGTATTTGGATTACTTCGGCAACTTCGGCTATGTTGAAATATTGAGGTTTGATGTGGGGTAAGATTTAACACAAAGAAGTGGGCATTAAGGATTTTGGATTGGAATGACTGGATTCGGCGGGAATTTAGCGTATGTCCACATAGGTTTGAGAAACACTAGGTAAATCAGTCTTTTATATTGCAGGGACAGTTTAGATCGTCTGCCGAGTATAGTGATAATAGTTTAAACGCCGGTTGAGGCCTTGTATTTTTAGTCGTGTATGGGGGTTCCAGTTGAGCCGTTTGTCGATATATAACCCTAAGTAGCGTACATAGTCAGCAGTTAGAAGAGAAATGCCATTAAAATATAGCGGGAGCAATGTAGTCCGGCCTAATGTAAAAGTAGTGTATTGGCATTTTGCCTTGTTAAGTTTTATCCCCCAATTTTTGCATCAGGTTTCTAGTAAGCTTAAATGGCTTTGAAGATTTCTAAATGCAAATACGGGATCGTTATGCGGAGAGAGGATGGCAGTGTCATCTGTAAAAGTAGAGACAGTGTATAGGAAGAATGGGGGTGTCAGCAGTGTATATAGTGTAGAGGAGAGGAGCGAGAATGCCCCTTGGGGGACGACAGCTTGGATAGGATATATAGGAGAAATGGGCAAACCATGGTTGACCCAGAAATGCCACCCGGACAAATAGGAATTTGAGATTAGAAAATAGGTACTGTGTAGGACGCCCTTGAGCTTCCATACAGGTCCGAATACCAAACTCGATTAAACGCTAGTGCGACATGAAGAAAGGCGCCCGGACAATACTGCTTCTGCTCAAGGAAGGATGCAATGGTGTCTACAACGCGATGGCATTGTTGAATGTTGAAGTGAAGGGCTCGACAGCCAACTTGATGGTTAGGGATTATTTCTTGTTATTAAAGAAGGGGATGCAGGCGTTTAAGTAGGAGCATTTCCAGAATTTTACCCATTATGGGCAACAAACATAATGGTAAAATAAGATAAAGGAAGGTTAACTGGTTTGTTGGGCTTTGGGCAACATTTTATTGATGAAAATTTCCAAAGGGCACGAAAGTAGGTAGCTCTTAGGACAGAGTTGTAAATATAGGTTAGGAAAACGAATGACTTTGTAGGAAAGTTTCGGAGGATTTGGGAGGTTATCAGTTCATAACCTGGGGCTTTTTTAGGGGATGCTGGTTAATTATAAGTTTTGCTTCACTGGGAGAAAATGGTCTGGGTGGTAAAGAGAGGGGACGCTTAATTTCTCTTCTATGTCTACCCTGTGCTGTGGATCTCATGATGAGATGTAAATGTTTCAGAAAGAGCAAAGAAGCAGGATTTTTCTTCGTCAGTTTTGGCCCAATAGCCATTAATGCAATACCATCTTCAGTAAATACTCTTCTTTTTTCAATATTTCCGCATAGTGCTTTTGATGCAGGCTGCTTATTAATATAAATCCATTGTCCTGAGTGGTCACTTATATGATTGTTAATTACTTTTACTTTATATTCATTTGCATCTAGATTAGTAACAATATTATCCAAACAAGCATTCAATCTAGTACACTCATTAACTGTGATTTCATATCCATAACTTAGGCATAAATTCTTAAAAGTCTAAAGTCAACTTATTATTTAATAAAAACTGAATATTAAAGTCACCTAATAACACAGCCTTTTTCCCTAAATAGCTAATATGATTGAATAAACCTCTAAATTCTTAATAAATATATCACAGTCAGGCTGAGGTGGACGGTATAAACTAATTATAATCATATTATATGTCTCTATTGCAGTTAGTTCAAACTCTCTTTCAACGGATAAACTATTGATTCTATCTAAAACTTTAATATCACATCCATCTTTGACTAAAATTGCAACACCACCATGGATAGCCTTAGTACTGCAGAAAGCTGAAGCTACTTTATAGCCTGTAGGTACAAAGATATTCATTTGTTCTTCTTTTAACCAAATTTCTGTTAAACATGCTATGTCCATCTCGCTATCTCTACAAATTTTCTCTAAATGCTGTACCTTATTGCTCAAACCTTGTACGTTCTGGTGCATTATTTTTATTCTGTTTAACTTGGTAGCACAGCTACCCGTCGTGGGAATAAAAAACGCCTAATGGTGACATTGCGCGGCCATACATCACTCTCTCTCAATCTATCTTTCATGTGAAAGTCTACTCCGAGTCTGAAACTGCAGTTTTTTCTCTTTGATGTTAATTTGGTTACTGATACTTCTATCTCAGGTATATATTCTTTGAGAAATTGTTCGACATCTTCAACGGTTGTTCCTTCTTTTAGCTTACCGAGATGTAGCCAGGCTTTCTTTACACCTACCAGCTACCAACTTTTACAATTCTTCTGTTCTTTTTTAGGTTTTAGGAACACTGTTCTGTTCTTTTTTAGGTTTTACCACATTCCAGCCTTCTCCTTCTCCAATTCTCAAATTGGTTACAACCTATTTAACTGCTTCAGAATAGCTACTCCCTCTCTTCTCAGTACAGCATCTCTGCTCTACTTTCCGTGAAAGATTCTCTTGTGATTTCACAGTCGGACTTACCTGCCTAGTTATTTCATTCATGCACGATTCTTCATACAGATTCTTATCAGATTCTTTATGAGTTAATTGTTCATTTTTCTTAGATTTATAATTACCTCGTTGTGTGGTCACTATATCCAATCTACTTAAATCTTTTAACAAGTGTCGTTCTTTCTCTTCTCTATCTTCACTATTAACTTTATTAATTTCCTTTAACACTTGTATTTCCTTATTTAGAGCTAATTGATTACATGTTATAGTAACCATCTCAGAGGTTATACTTACTTGATATAAGCGATGTGCAATCACAGGTACTCGCTCGGTCAATATTATTACTAACTTTTCCCTTCAAATCTCGTACTTCTTCAAGAAGCCAAGAGATCGTAGTCATCATATTTTTAATTAAATTAGTAGTGCAGGTCTTACCTCCACCTTGTCACATAGCGTACATAGCCAGTGAAGCTGTTTGCACTCTTTTAATGATATTTTTTCATTTGGTGTTATATTTAGACATTCTAAATGTACTATTACATTACACTGACCACTGCAGTAAATTACATTTTTCGTAAGATCACATTTATCACAAAGATAACATTCAAAACATTAACCTGAGGCGCCATCTTAATTGTCCAAATGATGGAGGCTTGAATATCCAGTGTTTCTCTTGCTCAACAAAATCCACGATTGCTAGCGCCTAAACAATAAATGTACTACCACTGTCTTGGTAGCCTTGAATGTCTATTACCGCGGTATTAATGATGATGAACCTCTCCTATAACACATTATTTATATAAACCTCCCCTCCTGTCTTTATACTCTTCTAACCAACCCTGATAAAGGATTATGTTCAACTAGTGCATCATGTAAGACTAAAGCATAGGCTCTGGTATTAGCAGCGGAAGCTTCTGCCGCTTCCACTTCTATTCCAATATCAACTGAAGATGAACTAATTGCCTCAGATTAACGAAAACAAATGGTCCATCTAATAAGCTAATCTGAACGGTAACTTAAGAGGATGAGCGTCTTCTCAGAGTGTGGAAAAGTAAGATCCTGGAGAAATTGGAGAAATATTTGGCCCGGTAAGACATGACGGAACATGGAGAATGATATCAACTATATATATAAAAACATATATATATATATATATGAGTTCCAGTTGAGCATTCTGGAATGAGAAGTAACAAATCTAGAATAATTGAATCAATAAGAAAGCTGAAGGAAACATACAGCTTGGAAGAAATCTTATGCTAGCAACTATAGGATCCGCCAGCATCAGATAGCTGGTAGCTTAGAGGGAATGAGAGATTGGATATAGCTTATAGTGTGTAAAGTGCGCTTAGATGGTTACCACGAAATGATATATGTAGGTGTGTGACTCGGTAAAAAAGGTATGAGAGTATAAAATTCACATTAGGAGAAGAGCTGAGAGGAGCGGCAAGGAAATCTCCACCAGTCCAAACATTCTCACTGGTCCGGCCATATATTGTGCACCCCTCTCAAAATACAGATTTACAGATCATCGTCTTGTAGTGTCCTAAATCAACTTTGTGCCAAGCTCTACTTATAGTATCAATATTTCCAGAATTCCTTTACATTACTTTACACTTATTGCTTTGCCAACTTGTTTTTTACTTATTATATGTTGCAAATATGTTACGAAATCCTTCCTTTTCCTGACTCAAATAAGAGATTGGCAGGTGTAAAACCATTTTTTATTGGTAATGTTTCGACTAATTTCCAGGTCTTCATCTGTGTAATGCTGTATAAAGAAAAAAAAATGCAGCTATACTTTAAAGTAAACCTTTGTATCCAGATTTTATGATATTAGAGAAACTGTTTTTATCTTCATCATAGATTTGATGAGTTTTACAATGTTGTGGCTAATGCTACGTCTGCCTCTATTGATTGCTATATATTCCATTTTGTTAACTATGTAAACTAACATAAATAATATACTGGACTATTTCAAGATATGTTCACAGTTATTTGATTAGGTAAACTTTCTGAGGTAGTGTTATTTAAACCTCCCTTAACTGAGCCACTGTTGCCAGCTCTTTTTTTATAAATAAGTTTATAATTCTGTAATAAATATTACTAGCCTTTTTGTTTTGAAATTAATGCTAATAATTTTCTTATTTCTCTTAGTTTTTGCGTGGTGTTTGTGTTGATTCTGGAAATTGTCGACTCTTCTTTGTATACTTTGTTCTCTTTTCCCTTCGCAAAGAACTAGAGAGACAGATCAATCCTCTTGAACAAAGGAAATGAACAAGATTTTTTTAAAACAGAGCAAATTAATGCAAAAACCAAGAGGAAGTGGAATAATTACCACCAACTTGCAGATCCCACTTCTATAAAACAGACCACAAGATTAACTTTCAACTGAAAATCTAAACAAAAATAAAAATTTCTACATAGCTTTCCAAAAATTTTAATTTATTTTTTTCTTAAAATTTTATTTTAACTTCAATAAAATGCTGCCGGACAAGACCCTTATTACGCTAGGGCTCTCTTATATTGGGTTGCCTCCGACAAAATGGCTAAATTGCTAACAGTTGGCGGTGGATTAAAAAAAAAAAAACTTCAATATGTTTGATAGCGCTGGAGTGGACTTAATGATAAACTAACTTCAGTAAAAGCTATTTCAAATTGCACATAAATACTTAGGCAGTAGAGTTAACTGCAAAAATGACTCAAAAGATTTAACAAAGTTAATATATTTGAGACTAGGGATAACAAATTTACATTTATTGGAGAAAATATTGTCAGTAAATTATATGTATTCGAGCCTAGACCATAACAACTAAATTGGTAGCTGGACGTTAAGCTTCAGTGCTTGCTGGATTGGATTGATATAAGCTGGGGAGTCGTGGAAACCATAAGCGAGCACCCAAGCAACAAATCTCAAAGCAAGTTGTTGCAATTTGGGCAATTTAAGAATTTACTGAATCTCTGCTGAACATTCGATCAATAATGTCAGGATACATTTTGTTTGACATGGCAATTTATTCAATATGAGAGGATGGTATAACCGCAATATATAAAATACATATATTTCATACAATGTTCTCTATGCATATAAATATATACAATCTGTTCCATAATATCATTCTGTACGTTTATATATAGTTGTGTATATATATATGTCTGTCGTATATACACATATAGTTGTATATATATATATACTACTCTGCGTGCGAGTGTGTTTTGAGTGTGTGTGTGTATGTGTGTAGTGTATAGAGGAGAGTTGGGTGGTGTGTGATGTGCGGTGAAGACAGACCGACACACGCAGTAGGTCGACCGCAGTGCTGTGGCCTACCAACCAGTGTTTAGAAGTGGGCCCGCACAGCAATCAGTGTGGTTAGTCACATTAAATCAATCATAACTACAAGTGGTGTACCTAAGTGATGACGTCGTACCAATATGGCATGGCCTCTTGCTACCCCGGGGAACACTTGGCACAAACACTTGAGGAATACCACTAAGAGACGATAGAATGTAAAGTGTATGAGCAACGTCTCTGCTATCTGCTAAGAGTCAATCAATCAATCACAGAAGATTATTGCTGGAGCAGGTGTAATATAACACCGAAATGTTGGGAAACTGCATATGTTTGTAGCAGAGTAAGAGGAAGTGTTGCGATCGTGTCAAATTGTCACCGGAAATAGATGTTGTGAAGACCCCTGAGTTGGACAAAATATTTTATATGTATTTACGTGTGTGTGTGTTTGTTATGTTACAAATATCTCAGGAAGCAGCGAAAAATTGCAAGAAGCTTAAAGATGATATGGTTTCAGGTATCAGCACTGCATCTAACGCCAAATTTTGGTCGATCATCAACCGAAAGTATTCTTTACTGAATGTTTTTTCTCAGTTTTCGGTTTTTAATGCATTTTCTTTAAATTTGGAATACTGTCTAAACAGTGAAATGCATATCACTTTTATTTGAAACATTTTTTAAAATTTAAAGTCCTTTAAAATTAAATTCACGTCGTTGGATTTTGAAATTTCAGGTGAACTATTAGCTTTAACTCACAAGCCACACAGCCCAGAAAATATGAACGAATGCTGTCTCTGTAACTTCTATATTAAAGAGGCGTTTCATGGGTTTCTGCCCAGTCATTAGAAAGTTTCGGATACAATTTCTTGGCGAAAGCATTCTCTCTCGGGAAAAATTTGTGAGCCTTCCAAAAGGAAACGACTGACCTTCGCTGACTATTATGTCCGGAAGGAGATTCCCACATTAAATTATGCGCATTTCGACAAAGTTTCCTGTCTTTAACAAGGCATTAATCCAAATTATTATTACTCGTAATAATAATAAATACAAACTTACATACAGATAATCTTGTAAACTGTAGAGTTTTTTTTTTGTTCGTGAAACATAAAAAATCAAACTGAATAATTATAGTTAATTACTGTTGTTTCTATGTTTTAAAAATTATTCATAACAAAATGTTTTATGTCAATTTTTGCTTTCTCTTACTCCAAGTAAGAGGAAATAATGTAATCGTGGTAAAGTTTCGATATCGAGTTTTCACCGGAACTTCACGTTTTGACGTCGCCGAGTCCAAAAAAGTTATTTTTAGAAAATGGTGTGTGTATTTATGTGTGTGAACATCATAGCTCAAAACAAAAACCTGCAGAAAGATCAAACTTGATTTTTCATTTAGGTATCATCATGGGATCCGAAAGTAAGTTATGTGTCAAAATTCCTCAACCGGAAATACCACTTTACTGACTAGTTTTTTCACTTTGTTCAGATTTTCCCGAAAATAGCTCCATCGATTTTCTTTCAACTTGGAACATCAACTACAATTGAAACATCTACAATTTTTATTTGAAACATTTCTCCGGAAAAATTCATTTAAGGGCACTTATAGAGGAGGGGGGTTAGATTTTCCACCAAAGTGCTTTTCAGTTTATTACAAAATTCTATCATATCAATATTATTAATTAGAATTAAATATTATGTTGAAATTTCGAGTTTGAAGAAAATCGGATGACGTAAGATCGTTTTCACTAACCGGAAGTGCTTTCTTATTGAACAGTTTTTCAGTTTTTGCTCATTTCTCCATAAAAACACCAACGAATTTCATAAAATTTGGTATACTAACTATAAAATTTGTCAATTACAATTTTGTAAACTGCAGCAAGAGAAAGTTGTGTGAGTGTTTCACACCAGAACCCTAATATAGACGCTCCTTCTTATTATAATTTATTTGTTTATTTGCACTAATAATTAGTTCGATTCCTTTTTTTATGTTGTTGCGAGAAACTAGATTTTGATTGATTTACTTCATACGTAGATTTCGATATATACAGTACTCTTTCAATACTTTGTGGACTGCGCCACATGCAGACATAAAATTATGGACACTACAACGAATAGCTAAAAACCCCCAGTCTATGAAATTTTGGAGAAGATTAAGAGAATGATAAGAGATTTTGGAATTTTGGAAATTCCTTGGAAAAAATTTTGTGGGTGATTACCATCAATTTTATTTTGTTCCATTAGTATAAATAGCCAAATACAAAACGGAACAACATAAAACTATATGGAACAAAATAAAACTGACGGTAATCACCCACAAAATTTTTTCCAAGGAATTCACAATATTCACTCAAACAACATTTCGTAGACCTAAAATTCCACAAAGTCCACAAAGTATTGAAAGAGTACTATAAAGATTGAAATCTACGCATGAGTTAATGCAATCAAAATCTAGTTTCTTCCAACAGCATAAAAAAAGGAATCGAACTAACTATTAGTGCAATTAAAAAACAAATTTTAATAAGAAGTGTTATACACTCAGCGGCAAAAAATTCTGGCGACTTGAAAAATTTACTATTTCTATGTATAGTTTTCAATTTTTTAATAATTTTTAACGTTCATAACGTTAATAGGTTAATTGATTTTCAAAATAAAACAAAAAAATAAGATTATACAAGAAATTTAAAATAATAATTAGAAAAAAGTGAACTGAAAAATTTTAGTAACACTTTTTTTGTGTTAATTTTACATCTTTTTTAGTGGGATGGTGCTAATAACGAGCCCTTTTGCTTTTATCACAGCTTCTAGGCGTCTCGGCATCCTCTGAATCAAGCCGGAAATTTCTTTAGTGAGATTAGAGCCCATTCATCTGGAAGTAACCTTTCTAGCTTCTGAAGGTCCCAGGAAGGACTCTTCGATCTTTTATCCGTCTTCCAAGCATATCCCACAGAAGCTCTATAGGATTTAAGTCAGGGGAATGAGCACGCCAATTTAGGAAGTCAATATTATGGTTATTTAGAAAGGCCTACACTATGTGGGCTGTATGTGGACGAGCGATATCGTGCATTAGCACAAACTCCTCCCCTATCTCAGGTATGATAGGGACCACATGTACTTGCAGTATATCCGCCAAATACAGAGCAGCAGTCATGGAACCTCCTCGAACGATCACCAACTTCTTCGAAAATTGTCTCTGTAGACTAATACCTGTCCGAACCATCAGAGAGTCTCGTTGGAAAGGCCTAGTGAGAACAAAATTGCATTGTGCAAATCTCTCTCCTCTTCTCCTCCACACTCGTTCACGGCAGTCCAGAGCCCTTAAGGCAAATCGGGACTCGTCAGTAACAATACACTTGTTGGATAGACCAATTGATGTATTGCCGAGCAAACTCAAGGTGAGAAATTCAGTACTCCATGGTTTGTTCTGGAGCCTCTTTTGGGCCGAGCTGTTCTCTCAGAAATTTGAATATCTCGAAATTCTTGGAGGCGATGAACTACTTTAACAGCTGTCAGATGACGATTTCGTAAAACTGTCAGTGTCAAAAAACGGTCGTCCCGCAGTTGAGTGGCCTTTGGACGCCCTGGGCCTGGCCTTCTTGAGTATGAGTTGTTTCTCTCTAACGCTGCACTGCATCTCGCAGAGTTAGTATTCAATATAAAATTAATGTCTCAGTAGCTAATTATGTTACAATTTTATATATCTGTAAAATTCATATAAAACAAATGATAAAAAAATTGAAGTGTAATAAGAAGTTTAACCTTTTTGTAACTTTTCTATTTGTTATCTGGACCTTATCACGCAACCCCTGATCGCACCGTCCTAACCATAATATATTCCAAAACATTTTTATTCTTACAATTTAAATAATTCTTATAAGATATATATATATATATTTGAGAAAAACATGCTAAAATGGTAAAATTAAATTTTACGGATGTGTTGGATGGAATACCACAGGCATCACTGGCTGAGAACGATAAGTCACTAATACTATAACAACAATCTTATGCGACTTCAAAACATGTACTTCCGATAAAGTCTCAGTTTCGAAATGTTGACACGTATACTTCCTCTTACAACTATGAGAAAGAGGAAAATGTGGAGTGAAAAATTAATATGTTTCCTTTAAAGTTGTAAGAGGTTCATTCAATAAGTAACGAGACAAATCGCTGTAGCTCAGAAACGCTTTGTTTAATGATTACAATAGTTTCAGTGCGCTAAGTTGGCATCCTTGTAGTTAGTTTCTCATCAGCTGTTCTATAGTATTTGGTAAGCATAACCTCAAATGAATTCAGTTAACAATGGCGAGTCCGCTCGAGCATTGCATCTCGGAAGAACAACGCTCAGTGATTAGATTATTAGTTGCAGAGGGTACCAGTGAAATCTCGCATTAACGCGTTAATTCAGGACAACAGGCGTATTACTGTTGAACGGATGGCTGAAGAAGTGCACGCGAGAGTTGGAACTGTCCATAACATTATTCAGAATAAGCTGCAGTACAAGAAAACTTGTGCGTGATGGCTTTCAAGACAAATACGGACGCCCACAAAGAAACCAGTTTTCCAATCAGTCAACAGTTGAAAGAAGGATGTTTAATTGAAAAAGAATTTTGCAGTAGAATTGTAACATGTGATGAAACATGGATGCACCATTTTGAGCCGGAGCGTCAAAGTCTTCATTGGAAGCATACGGGTTCTCCCGCTCGAAAGAAATTCAAGACCAGCCATCTACAGGTAAAGTCATGCTTACAGTAAACTGCATCTCGCAGAGTTTGGTAGGGAAAACCAATAGCAATGGCTGCATATGTGATGGAGCGGCCGTCATCAATAAATGCTACAGCACGGGCGACATCCTCGGCACTAAGGGGCATTTTGAATTCGAATTTGTTTTCTTCATTTTCTCTAGTCAAGAGACAAGCTAAAGCGAAGTTAAAGCAAATAAAAATCAATGCGAACTGAATAAAAATCAACAAATTGATAATAAATGAACACCAACTAGTAAACATTTTGGATTTATTTAATTCTTTTAATGCCACAAGTATAATATACAAAATCCAATTTACTCTAAAATGATAACTATTAATTGCCAAAACAAAATAACAGGTGAAAACAGACCAAACAATATTCTATTATTTTTAATGTTCCAAGGAAATCAACAGAATCATTTCTGAGAAAAATGCGACAAAAATTCAGTAAATTCAACAAGTTCTCGAATTTTGGGCGAATCTTTCGAGTCAGATGCGGTGTGAAATTAAACGAATATCTTGTTCGAGGTTCCTGTGATTATCGTTTTTAATATGGCGACCATATTTAATTAATCTTACTTCAGTAAGAGAAAGTCCACCGTGCGAAGTTTGGATGAATTTGAAGTTAAGAAAGGCTATGTTTATGCTATTAATGACAAAATGATTAACCCTTAAAAGTCAGGGATTACTAATATGTTCAAGTCAACAAATGTTGAACATAAATGTCATTAATTAATTACAATAAAAATCTAAATAGAACTTAATAAAATTCCTGAACATTTTTTAAGTAGTTTATCTACAGCTACAATGTGCCCACAAGTAAAATATTAAAGTGCAAAAAATATTAATGATATAAATTCACTGTTAAGAAAAACAAAAAATGGGAGTTGAAGGGAAATGAGAAAGAGACAAGCATTTTGTCGTTAGGTCATGTAGAGTGCATTGGTGGCCATCTGCTAAATATCTGTGTTCTGCTAGAGAAGGGGCTACATCGGCCCAAATCCCTCCACACTACAACACGCTGCGCTCTACTAACTAATCTGAAAACATTTACATTCTCAATAGTTTCATTTATCAAAAATGAAATGGAAACAACATTCATTTGTTCTTAATGCAATCTGTGGCTAATACTTGAAAACTAGTTCGCACACTGAAACTCAGATCGCAGAACACTCAAATGAATCACCATTTAAAGTATGATTTAATAGTTGTTGTGGTGAGCATAGACTTGCACAGAGCAAATACAATTAATACACTGTGTGTATTTGTGTATAGCAGTGTATCAACTGTATTTGCTCTGTGCAAGTCTATGTTATTACACTGTTCAACAAAAACATCCTGATGATGGGCGAACGCCCGAAACCGGTCAATGACCACAAAATGAAGCAGGCTATCACGGAAAATGTCTCTGATATGTCTGCTTGGTCATTTTGAGCTCTACAGCAATGATTATATACATAAATTATAAATGAGCTTTGTGTTTTCTTTTATAGGCTGTTTAATATTTCCTTATCGTTATGATGGGTCAATTTGAATTCCAATAAATTCTGAACCAGTTTTACAGCCTGAAGTTTTATTATATATTAAAAATATATAAAAACTTTTTACATTTTTTTACTACTACGACGTTTCGGCTATTCACTTGCCATTATCAAGTAGTTTATTTTTTGATAAAAGTATGTTATTTCTGTAAGTAATATAAATTTTGAAATTATTATAAATTAACATGAATATAATTATATCAAATAACTTTTTTTATATGCTAGTACACTGTATAATACAATTGATTATGTCCACAGATTATTTTTTTACTTACCTAAATTTCGTTATTTTTATATATATATATTTGTTTGTTAATCAGTTTTAAATACATCGTTATTTTGCACAAGCTATTTATAAATTATAAATTTCCTTATTTGTCTGTTACAAATTATTAAGATATTTTACACATATACACACCATAAATATAATTTATATATATAAAAACTAGTGAAACGAAAACATTCAGATAGTACAATAATTGAGGTGTAGTTGTGACATTACTGTATTGTTAGTTCCCCAAGTGTGAAGAAAATCTGCAATTTTTTCGGAAATCGTCTTAAACGATTTCGTTGAAACATTCTCCTGAAAAAAATTATTTTAGGAAGGTGGGGGGAATGATGAGCAAGTTAGACTTCATTTAGAAATTTTGCTGATGTCTGAGTGAGAGCGCTGCACGATGTACTCACATTCAGGTACACTTTAGGCCTCCCTAAATATAATCGCCAGCAGCTATAAAGTACATTTCTGTAAATGTTAAGCCAATTCCAAGTTGTGAATTGGAGTTTTAATAACATCAGTAAAATTAAGTGATGTGAATGGTTCACAGCAGACAAAGTTTGTGATTGAATTTGAAAAATCTAATTTAATAGACAAATGAGAGAATGAGAGTGGTAGCGAGAGGGGAAGAGAGAGGGGAAGAGAGAGTGGAGGGTATTTACCTAGATATTTCTAAATTATTGTGGGGATAAGGTCCAGTTTGAATGTTTGTTCAAGTACAAAGTGAGCTAACCTTGGACACCAATCAAAAACTCGCGACCGGGAGTCATTGCCACGTAATGCGTGCTGGCCACACAATAATGTTAACTGTTCTCTAAGTTCTTTAAGTGAAAATAAACTCAAACTGGCTTATTTAAACTCAAACCTTTTCTAATGCTAATCAGTGTTATTAGCTGAAAAGAGGATTTGTTTATACGATAGTTACATACGTCATTCCATTTAAATACACAATATTCAAAAAACAAACAAAAAAGTGGCGTGAACCACTCACACCGATTTCCTCTTACTGCTATTTTTTTATTTTTATTAAAATTGTTAACAATACATTGTGACATAATAAATCCCGATTACAGACATACTGATGGTCGTATGACCGTGTGAGCACTGTTACTCCCATTATTACAGTATTAATTACTGTTACAGTGTGTTGCCATTATTGCAGAATTAATTGATAAATTTTCTTCAATGTTGGAATTGTTACTAAAAGTTTGGCTTCTTAAACAAGGGTGGGGATAGGTGGTTGGCTTATTTATACAGATCGGTGGGGCATATTCACCTGAATTGAAATGCCAATATTGGATCGCGCAATGTTTACACGGCAGCCCTGCCATCAACCTCCAAACATAATGTATCACAGATATTTTCCGTGATAGCCTGCTTCATCGACCGGTTTCAGGCGTTCGCCCATCATCAGGATGTTTTTGTCAAAACAGTGAGATAATATAGATTCGCACAGAGCAAATTTAGTTAATACACACATACATATATATATTAATTGGCCAATTAGTAAACTTAACGTCTCCACCTGACCTTAACTCCCATCCACCCGAAATCAATAGTCCGGAAAAACCTTTCATATAAAAGTAACTGTGCAATGGTGATACGTTTTATATTGCGCAGTTAGCATTCCAAGTTTTCAAAAAAAATCGTTGGATCCGTTCTCGAGAAAATTATGAAAAACTGAGAAATCTATTCAGTAAAGTGACACTATGATTAATCGAATTTTTTCAAACTTGGAACGGCAATACATATAATCTACCTTAATTTATATCAGGGTAGAACTGGGCCTTGTTCAGAAGTGGAATTTTCCCTCAGAAATGATCAACTTGTTTTAAAAATGTTTTGTGATGAAATGATGCTTTTGAAATGTTTTAAATAAAAGTGATTAACTTGTAAGGTTGTATGCAAACTAGGAAGAAAATCGGAGCCATTTTTTGTAAAAAATCACACAAAAATTGGCAAGCCCTCACTTTAATTTAAATTTCAAGTTTGAACTCTGCCATTTTTCTTTTTGGTGCTATTTTGTTCACATTTATACAAAGCTTTCCATAAAACGCCATATTTCTGACGAAACTCAATTTTCAAAATTTGTCACCATCGCGCAATATTCCTTCCAATAGAGAGATTAATTAGGTCAAAAGTTCTTAAACAATTCAGAGAGAACAATTAGGAACAAAATTCTTAAACAATTTATTTTGTTGACTGTACATGACTAGTCTCGGTAATCAACTGAGTTTTCCCTTAATGTGATACAGAATTAATTTATTGAATTCAAATACTTAGAGGGGGCTAGAGACACCCGCAGGCGCCTTTCTGTCACCTGTGGGCTATTGAAGACCGTGTAGCACAAAGTAGTTAATGGAGAGGAGGTAATCTTCACACCTGGAACAGTGATGCACCCTCCGTGTGCTCCCTAACTTCATTGTTCGCTACCACGCTACCACCTTGCTCATAACGGTCACTCACTGATTTCAATCAACATTGCCCATCATTGCTTCACATGTTTACTACCATTCCGGACACTATTCTACACACCTTATTGTTGTTTTAAAAAAAATTTATATTAAAATATTGAAAATTAGTATTTATAGAAAAATCAGTTTACGTCAGCATATTTATTATCTTTGGATGCACAGATGACTGAGCACACTTGCATTTCTGTACATACAGCAGGGACCGTCTATCAACTTCACTGGACCATAACAAAATGTACATATAACAAATGAATTAAAAAGAATTGTTGACATGTGAATGTAGATATTTGTATTTGAAATAGAATTGCAAAGTTCTGCTACACACCGGACATACTTCTCTGTGCACAAATATGGCGGAAAGACTAGCATTAGTGCACTGGTTATTTCTCTCACTGCCGCATAAGCAAGCACTGGGACCGGGTCAAATTTTCTTAAAACTTGTACACGACTAACTGCTCAAAACAATAAGGCCTCCCACTTTTATTTGTGTTTAAAGTAAATTGATTTATGAAGCTTTAAGTTTCCTCTACAGTGACACTTCAGTACAGTGTACGGTTCAATATTATATTCTGTTGAATGCATTGCTCAAATTCAAGACTGAAGAACAGTTAATCAAAAGTGTGACTACTCGTTTAAACACATGAGGCCCTATCACTTTTATTTGAATATGCCAGAAAAATTAATATTAGGGGTTTCTGAGGGATCAAGGGCGTTAGTTTACTATAAAATGGAGAACCAAGATTTCTGGGTCATTTTAGGTAACGCTGCGATATAGTAGTGGTCAATGTAATCATATTCCATGTTATAGTATGTTAGTATTTCCTAAAAAGCCACATGTCAACATGATGGCCATCTCTACCGCCCCCACTTTATTTAAATTTACAGAGACATTGAGAGCCACTACTCCCTACCGCCCCCACTAATTCATATTTACAGGGACATTGAGGCCACTACACCCCACTATATTTATATTTACAGGGACATTGAGGGCCACTACACCCCACTGCCCCCACTATATTTATATTTACAAGAACATTGGAGAGCCACATACCCCACTATATTTATATTTAGAGGGATATTGAGGGCCACTACACCCCACTATATTTTATTCACAGAGACATTGAGGGCCACTACACCCCACCATATTTATATTTACAGAGTCATTGGAGAGCCACTACACCCCACCACCCTCCACTATATTTATATTTACAGGGATATTGAGGGCCACTACACCCCACTATATTTTATTCACAGAGACATTGAGGGCCACTACACCCCACCATATTTATATTTACAGAGTCATTGGAGAGCCACTACACCCCACCACCCTCCACTATATTTATATTTACAGGGGATATTGAGGGCACTACACCCCACTATTTTTATCACAGAGATATTGAGGGCCACTACAACCCCACCAGATTTATATGTACAGAACATTTGGAGAGCACTACACCCCACACCCTCCACTATATTTATATTTACAGGGATATTGAGGGCCACTACACCCCACTATATTTTATTCACAGAGATATTGAGGGCCACTACACCCCACCATATTTATATTTACAGGAACATTGGAGAGCCACTACACCCCACCACCCTCCACTATATTTATATTTACAGGGATATTGAGGGCCACTACACCCCACTATATTTTATTCACAGAGACATTGAGGGCCACTACACCCCACCATATTTATATTTACAGAGTCATTGGAGAGCCACTACACCCCACCACCCTCCACTATATTTATATTTACAGAGATATTGAGGGCCACTACACCCCACTATATTTTATTCACAGAGACATTGAGGGCCACTACACCCCACCATATTTATATTTACCGAGTAATTGGAGAGCCACTACACCCCACCACCCCTCCACTATATTTATATTTACGAGATATTGAGGGCCACTACACCACATATTTTATTCACAAGACATTGAGGGCCACTACACCCCACCATATTTATATTTACAGGAACATTGGAGAGCCACTACACCCCACCACCATCCACTATATTTATATTTACAGAGATATTGAGGGCCACTACACCCCACTATATTTTATTCACAGAGACATTGAGGGCCACTACACCCCACCATATTTATATTTACAGAGTCATTGGAGAGCCACTACACCCCACCACCCTCCACTATATTTATATTTACAGAGATATTGAGGGCCACTACACCCCACTATATTTTATTCACAGAGACATTGAGGGCCACTACACCCCACCATATTTATATTTACAGAGTCATTGGAGAGCCACTACACCCCACCACCCTCCACTATATTTATATTTACAGAGATATTGAGGGCCACTACACCCCACCACCCTCCACTATATTTATATTTACAGAGATATTGAGGGCCACTAAACGTTCAGAACAAATTTCAAATTTACATAACATTTTTATGTAAATATTACATTTACACGAATTTTTTTTCTTTGCCAACAATTAGAGCAAAAGAATAATCAAAATTGTAGCCAGGGAAATGTAAACAACATGACATGTACAAAATAATGTTGAAATCTTTATTTTTTAGAGGTGTATTAAAAACACTATCCTCAATATGAACGAGATACTAGAATATGAAGCAATTGCTATAGCTCTTCAGAACTTCCTCAATATAACAACGACCAGTACTTTCATGATGGCTTTCGTCGTGCTAACTCATGCAACGCAAGCATGCTAATGTAACACGCTGCAGGGAATCATAACCATCTCGCTCTTCCACTTATATCATGTTAATAATTTAATAAAAATACCAAACAGTATGGTATAATACAACTTTACTATACAAATAAATTGTATTAAAATATTTTTAAATATAGCTTTTAGCAACAACATAGTAATAATAACTAAAAAATAGGAAAGGGATTAGTTCAGTGGTTAGCGCACTGGACGCCCACGCGGAAGTCCCCGGTTTGAGTCCAGTGATACTGCTCTTAGATTTTCTCTCCCTAGGAGCCTCTACAGCTCACTGTCGGGTGATGGGCAGTGTTGTCTGTATCGTGAGTATACTGTCTGGAGGCCAGCAATGCACTCTGAATAGGCTCCGGCCACCAATGACCACAGATTGTGTGAATAACTTAAAAAAATGTATAAACATCCCTTGTAAAACTGCTTTTATATAAATACTGCCTTTAGAATAGATTATGAAATAAATTAAATAAAAATCATATGGGTTATAAGAAACAGTAAAGTTCGTCGTCTACTATGACGCCGGATCATTAGTTGTTTGTTTACACATTTGGAGGAACTTAGATAATTATTACTTTTTCTAGTGCTGTCAGCGAAAGTATAGCCATTGTGTCAAATTTGCAAAATTGAGTTTCATATGGGTACCAGAAATATTGCCCCTAGCGAAGTATCTGAGCATGTTATGTATTGGGTAAGTGTAGTATGTGTGTAAGTATTTGTGGGTATGTTTGTATGTCTTTTTGCAATTATCAGCATGCTCGATGTTTCATATTACATGGAGCTGAAGCTTACAAATAACAAAATGTTTAATTCAATTGTTATTACACTAGCTATGATGCAGGCTGCTTCGTATGAAATAGTTCGGAACCCTTTAATAGTTCTCAATAGAAATAGTCTCCGAAATCTTCGGAATTTATTTAGATTATACCTTCTGCCTATACCTGCATACCAAGCTGGCAAGGCAAAGGTAAATTTTTTTTTTATATATATATTTATTTATTTGCATCTGTATAACATATACATTGACAAACGTGTATGTACAAGAAATTATACAAATTGTGAAACTGAACTGGGATCAGCGCCACAACTAGGACAGCGTGATAGAAGAAACCAGCCAGCGCCGGAACTTCCTATGACTTATTGGCAGATTGGGAGAGAAGGAGATCACGAGGCTAACGACACTTTAATCGCCGTGGAATATTTTCAGGATGGGACGGTGTGGATAATGTTGGGCGACAGGATTTGGGTGGACTTCTAGGTTTTTGTGGAATTTCTGGAAGCGGGTGTGGATAAAATCATTGACGAATGGAATGTTTAGGTCGTGATGGAGGGTTCGATTAGAAACATAGTAGGGTGCATTAATTATTCGACGAAGGACTTTGGATTAGAATGATTGTATTGGTTGTATGTTGGAGGGTTTTGCGGAGCCCCACAATTCTGCTCCATATGTCCATATTGGTCTGAGTAGAGTTTTGTAAAGAGTGAGTTTGTTATGTATTGTCATGGTGGATTTAGGTCCAAGAAGTCTCCTAAGTAGTCCGTAGCGTCTGTTTAGTTCTTTTCTTTTAAGTCTTGTGCGTGGGTTCCATGTTAGACGACGTACTTCGGTGGATGTGGGTATGTCTGAACCGTTAATAGTTAGTGGTTGGCAGGTGTGTCGTCTTAATGTGAATGTAACCTGGACATACTTGGTGGGATTGAACTTTATTCTCCATTGTTTACACCAAGTTTCAATGAGCTGAAGGTGCTCTTGTGTAATGATAGTGACTTGAACAGGATCAGAGTGGGAAGATAAAATTGCGGTGTCATCAGCATAGGTCGTTATTAAGGTTTGGGGATGAGTAGGAATATCAGAAGTGTAGATGGTATATAGGATTGGACCCAGTATACTGCCTTGTGGCACGCCTGCACAGATCGTATGCAGATCAGACACTTCAACGCCGCACCTCGCCCTGAAGCAGCGGTCAGTTAAATAGGATGCAAGAGGAGATAAAATGGAGTGGGAAGGTACTTTTTTAATTTGTATAGCAGTCCTGGGTGCCAAACTCTGTCGAAAGCCTGAGCCACGTCCAGGAAGACACCCAGGCAATATTTTTTGCTGGCATGGGTTATAAAGCCCCATCATATATCACTTGCAATGCTTCAGATCCAATACCACAATAAACTTTAGCTGATTTTGAAAAGATATTGAAACTTTTACCAGTGACTTATTTAATGTGACCATTCCAGGAGAAGCGAGAATCAAAAAATAACTACCTGGTATTTAAGTTCCTTAACAATCTGTAAGCACTTGTTATTTAGAAATATTGAAACAGACATTTATCTTTCTTGGTATAATGATTCCAATAGATTTTTTGGAACTCCACTTTATTACTGCAAGACCACCGTTCAACAATTCGCATGTAGGAATTTCCAAGACATTCCACCTCTAGTATGCTTTTCGCCTTGACGGCCATCAGCTAATCGTCTGCAAGGCCACCACCAAAGATTCTATCGGAAACGATTCTTTCAATAGCGAGTCATATTGCAGAATCAGAAACCTGACCCACAGCAAGACGCCTGAGCACGACCTTGTGTTACCTTTCTATTGATTGTTAATGGTGTTAGTCTTAATTTTTGCTTCTCTGTTATTAAAATAATCTACAGTAACAAGATAAAACGAGGGAATCAACAGTAACGAGGGCAATTGAATTTTTGGAGCTGCACCAAGATTGCAGGCCACCATGCAGCATCAAAGGAACCTTTCACGTCTAATGACATCAACAGTACAATCTCTTTGCTGCCCAACGCCACTACTATATTCTTTCACGTTCATAATTGCATCCAATGTACTTTTTTGAGGTGTGAAACCATACTGTCTATCGCAAAGTATATCATTCCTATTTAAATAAATGTATGTATGTAGTATGTATGGATATATCAATGTATGTAGGTGTGTGTGCGTCTGTGTGTTTTTTGTTTGAACAGCATTATTTCGAAGACAAAGAAACGAGGTAGCTCCAACTTGATATTCAAATAGATACCATCCACGCATTTGACGCTTAGATTCCTGTCAGAATCGGTCATCAAAAGAGCGACTATGCGACTTTAGACTCTTTTCCCACTTTTGCGTTTTTCTCGAAAATGGCTCCAACTATTTTCTTTAAACCACGAGCTACCTGCACACAGAGAGGGCTGTCCATACAGTTTTCTAAGAAAAATAATTTTAACGGTGAGGACCAAGGAATATAATAACCCTTGGCGTAAGCATTGCACGTATTGTGTATGAGGAGCTTGTATGGTAGAGGTTTCGCCTCAATGGGGAGAAGAAGCTGACACCTGTAAATTACACAGACCTCTCTCGGAACTCTTATAAAACAGACAGGGGCTTGAGAGTGCGCTCTAAATGGTGGATGCTCCCTGGGGCACCAGTCCATCACCAGTCAGTGAACTGAAGAGGCTTCTAGAAGTGAAAATCTTAAGGCAGCTCTGCCGGAACTAGAACCCAAGTCCTCTGGACCTCAAATCCTACTGGAACTCTGAGCTAATCCCGTTCCTAACGTGACCTAGATCAAAGATATAAATAGTTAAAAATATGATCTATATTTATATTTGTATTTTATCTGCTAATTCCGGGAGGCATAATTAGTTTTAAAATAAAAATATTCAAAATAAAATTAATATCTCAGTAGCTAATTATGTTACAATTTTATATATCTGTAAAATTCATATAAAACAAATGATAAAAAAATTGAAGTGTAATAAGAAGTTTAACCTTTTTGTAACCTTTCTATTTGTTATCTGGACCTTATCACGCAACCCCTGATCGCACCGTCCTAACCATAATATATTCCAAAACATTTTTATTCTTACAATTTAAATAATTCTTTATAAGATATATATATATATATATATTTGAGAAAAACATACTAAAATGGTAAAATTAAATTTTACGGATGTGTTGGATGGAATACCACAGGCATCACTGGCTGAGAACGATAAGTCACTAATACTATAACAACAATCTTATGCGACGTCAAAACATGTACTTTCGATAAAGTCTCAGTTTCGAAATGTTGACACGTATACTTCCTCTTACAACTATGAGAGAGAGGAAAATGAGGAGTGAAAAATTCATATGATTTCCTTTAAAGTTGTAAGAGGTTCATTCAATAAGTAACGAGACAAATCGCATTAGCTCAGAAACGCTTTGTTTAATGAATACAATAGTTTCAGTGCGCTAAGTTGGTATCCTTGTAGTTAGTTTCTCATCAGCTGTTCTACAGTATTTGGTAAGCATAACCTCAAATGAATTCAGTTAACAATGGCGAGTCCGCTCGAGCATTGCATCTCGGAAGAACAACGCTCAGTGATTAGATTTTTAGTTGCAGAGGGTACCAGTGAAATCTCGCATTAACGCGTTAATGCAGGACAACAGGCGTACTACTGTTGAACGGATGGCTGAAGAAGTGCACGCGAGAGTTGGAACTGTCCATAACATTATTCAGAATAAGCTGCAGTACAAGAAAACTTGTGCGTGATGGGTTCCAAGACAAATACGGACACCCACAAAGAAACCAGTTTTCCAATCAGTCAACAGTTGAAAGAAGGATGTTTAATTGAAAAAGAATTTTGCAGTAGAATTGTAACATGTGATGAAACATGGATGCACCATTTTGAGCCGGAGCGTCAAAGTCTTCAGTGGAAGCATACGGGTTCTCCCGCTCGAAAGAAATTCAAGACCAGCCATCTACAGGTAAAGTCATGCTTACGGTATTCTGGGATTCGCAGGGGCCCATTTATTGTGACTATCTCGAAGATCAACGAACCAACAACAGCCAGTATTACAGTGATATGCCCACAAACAAAGTAAGGCCTCCCATTCGAACGAAACATCGTGGACTCTTGACTGAAGGCCTGATTTTAGTTCATGTCAACGCGCGCCCACACACGACGCGGTTATCTCAAGAAACACTTGAAATGTGGGGTGGGAGATCCTTCCACATTCCCCCTACAGCCCCGACCTCGCCTCATCGGACTTCCATTTGTTTGGACCCCTTAAAGGGGCTCTACATGAGAAACATTTCCAATCCAAGGAAGAAGTTAAAAATCAGGTGCAAATCAGTGGCTTCGAGTTCAACCCAAAGAATTTTATGCCTTACGCATACACAAATTAGAAAAACGATGGGGCAAGTGTATAAATGTTGCTGGGGACTATGTTGAAAAGGAGCTAAAGTTTTGTATTGATTAAATAAATCGTTTTTGAGCTACAGCGATTTGTCTCGTTCATTACTGAATGATCCTCGTATATAGATGTTGGAACCGTATACGAACTTAAGCATTGGTAGTCGTTTAACAGTCAAGGAAAAACTTAACCTCTTAAAGTATTTTACCAGAGAAATATTAAAAAGAAAAAAAAAATGCTATTTATAAAACGTAGAACCATTCCCTCTTAGTACACGCTCCTAGTTCATAATGAATTGCTTCAATGGTTGTAGCGCCTCAATTTAGTGGAAATCCAAATACTTGTACAAAGCATTAAACTTAATATTTCATTCCTTGTTATATATTGGGTAGTTCATGCGGACTGGTCGCGATCTTTGTCCTTATTCTGCTTATGATCCGCAAATCGCATGGTTTGTCCTTAACTTGCTTATATCAATCACTATATGTTATCTAAATCCACCCCCATTATACCAAGCCAGTCGTTAGTGCAGGCATCATAACTTTATGAAATTATTCTTTCATATTACTGTTATATTCTTTCCACCATTTTTTAAAGGTATTTCTGGTTATATGAGATCTAATATCAGAGTCGCCTCTTTAGCAATTAAGATTACTTTTTCATTATCCTGAAGTCCACAATGTCCCTTAATCCAAACGAGATGAATCGTTATGCCCCTTCCTTATTATGTGCCTTTCCCTATTCCATTATCTCTGATATGATTCACACTTTTGTATTATTTAAATTGGCAAGTTTACTGATTACACTGTGGCTAAATCTTAAAAATTATCTTTGTATAATCTTTATGACGCAGTGTAATTATATGTTTTAATGTCAATATACTTCCACTAGTTCAGACGTACACACTGAGACATCATACATAATTCACTAGAACTGGACTAGCATTACTAGAATTGCATACTGCAGTAATTATGTCAATACATTATATGCAACATACTCTCTATGCGTTCGATGTGTTGTCCTACCATGTTAGAAAGCTGTCTGCTGACGACCACCAATCGGCCTCCTTCCTTCGTTCTACTATAAAAACATGTATGTACACCTAGATCGACTAAAAATTTGACTTTATAAGCGTGACTACAATTTTAAATTATCATTAGCTAAGACTTAATCAGTTTTATTAAGATTATCTAATCCAGGATGGCAAATTTGTTTTTATTTCTCTAATTACTGTAAAAAGGAGTATTAGGGTGGTTTCAAATTTTCGAAATGGTAAAATTAAATTTTACGGATGTGTTGGATGGAATACCACAGGCATCACTGGCTGAGAACGATAAGTCACTAATACTATAACAACAATCTTATGCGACTTCAAAACATGTACTTCCGATAAAGTCTCAGTTTCGAAATGTTGACACGTATACTTCCTCTTACAACTATGAGAAAGAGGAAAATGTGGAGTGAAAAATTAATATGTTTCCTTTAAAGTTGTAAGAGGTTCATTCAATAAGTAACGAGACAAATCGCTGTAGCTCAGAAACGCTTTGTTTAATGATTACAATAGTTTCAGTGCGCTAAGTTGGCATCCTTGTAGTTAGTTTCTCATCAGCTGTTCTATAGTATTTGGTAAGCATAACCTCAAATGAATTCAGTTAACAATGGCGAGTCCGCTCGAGCATTGCATCTCGGAAGAACAACGCTCAGTGATTAGATTATTAGTTGCAGAGGGTACCAGTGAAATCTCGCATTAACGCGTTAATTCAGGACAACAGGCGTATTACTGTTGAACGGATGGCTGAAGAAGTGCACGCGAGAGTTGGAACTGTCCATAACATTATTCAGAATAAGCTGCAGTACAAGAAAACTTGTGCGTACCAAACATTAATGAGAACTGCAGGTTAAACTGTTTCACTCTCTCCCTCGCCTCCTGTGCAATTGAACAAGCATCTCAAAATCGAAAATGTAGGCAGTGAATCCTGACGTTCTAATTAGGTACATCAATCGGTTCAGATAAAATGGTTAATGAAAGAAGTCGTCAACTTTGGCTGAACGATTTTTATTCAGTTAAGCTGCAACAATATTCTTTAAACATCGCTCAGTATCTACACACCGCTGGAATTTAAACATCGCTCAGTATCTACACACCGCTCAGTGTCTACACACCGCTGGAATTTGAACAGTGTTCCAGGAAAATTGAGTTTTAGATGATTGTGAAGGAAGTGCAACGCCAAGGTTTCCTCAAAGAGCAAAGTGCCACTTCAGTGTAATGTTCAGTTGTAAAGCTACATCATATCAAGCACATTCAATTTATAACAAGAATTCCAAGTTTGAATCAAATCAGTGGAGCAGAAGTGCCAATTTACTGAATAACTTTCTGATTTTTGGAATTTTCTCGAAAACACCTTGATTTTCTTTAACTTGGAACGTTTAACTGCAAAGAAATAAATTATATTTATTATTTCTTATTATTTAAAAATTTCTTATTATTTCTTATTATTATAAGAATTATTATTTATAATTATTTTATTTTGGCAGAAAAAATTGATTTAGAGCAATCTGTGAGTTAGATTTAATTTTGAAATACCATTGAGGGTTGACAGAAGGCACTTGCCTTATAATCCACATCAAAATGATTATGAAATGCTAATGCTAATTACACGTTTTAGTTAAAATTCCAAGTAAGGAGGATATTTGTCAATTACAACTGTATTTATTGTTTTAAGAGAAAATGGTCTGATGTTTCACACCAGATTTGGTTGCCTAGATATCGAGCACTGCAAATTTGGCAACACCAGTGATTTGAAAATATAATATTTTAAACAGAAGTCGACTTGATCACGGGTAGACAGATAATAAATTATTGTAAGTTCATTCTATTTAGTTGGTCAGATTTGAGTTAGCAAGCAATTCAGCGACGAATGAATGCGACTACCATACCATCACCTACCTCACAGGCAAGGCAATTAGCAGTGGTGCGCAGATCGGCCACTGGAAGCGCCTGATCCTCCAGCGTACAGCCCTACAACTCTCCGAACAGCCGCAGCTACTTTTTTATTTAATAGTATACAAACTAGTGCGATCGACGCCCCTCTGTCACCAGGCAACCGCTCACTTCCATTATATGAAGCAACCCCTAAAGTCACTAGCATTTGCTTAGATTGTTCCCTTAGGTACATTAGTAGTGCTGTCAGAAATAACTAAATCAGCAAAAATAACTTACATTTTATTACTTATTTCCATACTTGGTTAATTTTTAATTCTCTTATTGCTGTACGAGGAAGTACCGCCTTTGATTTTCGAAAATAAGTATTACGGAAATACCTCTGAAGTACCCTGAGCACGAAAATTATTTGTTAGAAATTGGTCTATTTCATTTTTCAGTTCTCTCTCTCTCTCTGTGGATGTATATGGAGAGAGATAGAGAGAGAGAAAGAGATGTGTATTTGTTGATATGTGTAAATCGCAACTTCAAAATGGATACTTTGTTTAGGGGTTGCCAGGGATTAATACTGGTTTGAGTCCAAATCGGTAAATCAAAAATAGCTCTTTACTGAATGGATTGTTCAGTTTCTCGAAAATAGCTCCAACGATTTCCTTTAAACATCAATTACACTTTTCAAGACCTACAAGTTTCAAACATGCTATGAGTGTCTCTCAGTTATTTTTAGAAACTTAATAACCAGCTTCTAATTAGGAGTAAGAGAGAACTGTTCGCAAGTCTAGCTGGAGATTGTGAAGAGAATGATAACCTCTGCCAATACCGCAGCAGTTGGTCAGCTAGTTTCAGCAACCTAAACTCTTTTATAAATTGAGGACAAAGGAGAGTTAAAAAAAAAAAATTGACGTATAAAACCAAACTAATATGTCGATCGCATGGCGCGGTATCTTCTATTATCAGACACACGAGAACACATAAATTATACAAACCAATTAAGGTTATTCTAATTAGAGCGTATACTATTACGCTCTAATAGTCTGGTCCCATTAAAACTCCCATCACCATATTAGATATGGACATTTAAATATTTTATCAATTTTCTTTAGTTCTTATTCAAATCGATACTTTATAAATCTGTTGTGAAATTCCTCCTACAACAACATAACTGACTTTCTCCTACAACAATATAACTGACTTTCTCCTACAACAATATAATTGACTTTCTCCTACAACAATATAACTGACTTTCTCCTACAACAATATAACTGACTTTCTCCTACAACAATATAATTGACTTTCTCCTACAACATTATAACTGACTTTCTCCTACAACAATATAATTGACTTTTTCCTACAATATAACTGACTTTCTCCTACAACAATATAACTGACTTTCTCCTACAACAATATAACTGACTTTCTCCTACAACAATATAACTGACGAGTACAATATAACTGACTTTCTCCTACATCAGTTATAACTGACAAATTTTTCTGCGTACTGGAATGGTGAAGGTTTGATGACCGTACATTAAATATAAACAGGTGGATAGGATATGTAATCTTACAAAGATCACATGAAAGTGACTGCACTGTGTGACAGCGCCCTCTATCAGTCTCCAGCAAAACTTTTAACGGCTGCTCAAAAGTAACGCTAATCTCACAGATTTTTCAGAACCCCTTCAAAAATCATTTTTTATATATATATATTTAAATTTAGATCGTATCTGTGCAGTTATCAAACAAAATTGTTGGAGCCATTTCCGGGAAAATTCTAAAACCTCAAATTTACTGAAATTTGCACTCCTATTTCCGATTTCTTTCAAACTTGGAATTCTGTTCCTATACTAGGACAAGGATGAAGTACAGGGCATTGTACGGAAGTGGCACTCTCTACAGAACATCACAGCTTCCTAGAACCGTCCACAAAATCCATTATTATGGACCGTTTAAAGAATCTCGTTGTAGTCCCTTTTTTTGAAAATTGCGAACATTGAAAAAAAAACACAATTCAGTAAAATATAAGTTTTCAACTACAATATAAGTTGACCTATAATATATCTATTTGATATTAATGTAACTCAGAATTATAAACTGACTACAAAGCCAGTATTATTATTATTATTATTGTTATAGAGAAATATCTGAGGCAAATCTGGATGTGTGACGAGCTGTAGGCGTAGTTTGTGAAGCCTGCCCGCAGAAAGAGACAAACACATGTGGCTGCGACCCTTCCTCTACAGACACTTGGTTCACTTTCTCTACTAACTCGGTCTACATTAGTTGTCAAGCAACCCTAAATAAATATTAAGGGTTATTAAAAAATGACTAATATGTGTTCTCATATTGTTTATTGAGTCAACTAATTTTTATTAAGACCCCGTATTAGTTGGTCACTTCAAAACTTTCTCTTAGAGCTCTATGAGGAACTATTGCAATCAAATTTTGAATTTGTTTATTAAATACAAGCAAATGCTGTGATTTCAAATATTATTAGAATATTATATGGGAATTATTAAGAGAATTATAAATTGGAATATTTATTTGAAGTAAAAGCAACTGCACAAACATAAACCTGCAGTTTTCATAACATTTTAATGAAGAAATTGATTTACGGACGACTCTCGGAATATATGAATTAGCATAATAAATATATGTCGTTATATTATGCTGGAAGCTGGCACAAAATTAGTCCATTCGAGTAGAATCAAAGCCTAAAAACATCACACACCATCCCAAAACTTATGTTCATACACTACTTATGCGCAGTTCTAAGGCACATAGAGTAAAATTCCAAGTTGAAGTCCTTGAATTTAGAATCCTTGAATTACTCACTCTCCATCTAAAGCTGTCACCTTCTCACAGCATAGGTTCAAATTAAACGAATTCACACAACTCCTCTAATAGCAATTTTTCTAGAAAAACTATGCAACTGAAAGCGTTACAATTATATCTGATATTATAGTCCGACCGAAATTTCTTGAACAACTGAATGAACTGCAGCCGACTAGGACTAAAGTTTACGAGTACATAAATGTTAAAATACTATATACTGCTCGGAGGTTACATACCCTAAGTACTTATAAAAAATGCAATGTTAACAAAAGACACTTCTTTCTTTAAAGAGAAAATAAAACACTTACTATGCGCCAAAATAGAAAGTAACAAGCAACCTTCCTAACCTTTTCTCATAAAATGTCTTTGCTTTGGCTGTAAACCGTTTCTACGGTGCTCATTTCGATGTTCAATATTGTTTGGTCGATCTATAGCAAACCAAGATTAATAAAAATCATTGGAGCAGTTTTCGAAGAAATTACAAAAAACTTCAAAACCTATTATGTAAAATGGTGCAAAATCAATCAAGGTATCTACTCAAAACTACTTCAAGTTAACTGATTTTCTTCAGAGTCGGATTTCTATCAATGTATTTAATAATATATAGTCGGTAGAACTGGATATTGCATTCAAAAGGCACTTCAGAGCAAAGCTTAACGTTTCAGTCTCCCTGAACCCTCCAAAATAGAGGAAGGTGTTAGGCAAGGGGACCCCCTTTCTCCTATGTACTTTCAAAACCTGAGACGCATCCAAATACCTCGTCGTCTGTCCGACGTCCTTCCCCCTTCCGTCCATCACCTTGTTGGATTTTGTGACGCCTCTGAGTCTGGATACGCCGCCGTGGTGTACTTACATACTGCCTCTCCTAATGACCAACCCCATGTTAACCTCTTGACCGCTAAGTCAAAAATCGCCCCCAACAAGTCGCTTTCGCTTCCCTAACTGGAACTTTGCGGATCCCACCTTCTCGCTAAGCTTCTCAATGACGTTAAATTGTGCATGGTTCCTCAACTCGAAGCTTCTATAGTCTCCTTTTGTGGCTCTTGCGTGTATTCGCGGCGAGAGCCATCGGTAGAAAAAGTTCGTTGGGAACCGCGTGGCTGACATCCAAGACCTCATACCGCTTCATTCCTGGCGACATGCCTCCACTACGGACATGTTCCGCAGATTGCGCATCAAGAGGGACAGCCCCTGATCATCTTCAACACCATCCCCTATGGTGGAGTGGGCCCTCGTGGCTCGCTTCCGAATCCGCGAATTAGCCCAAAAGCATCGGCGGCCGTTGATGCGGATTCCGTACAATAAGAGGCCAAACCTCCTCTTCTGGTTGTACTGACAGTCACCGCCGTTGAAGATGATTACATTAATCACTTCTCGTCTCTTCTTCTCCTTAAGCGTATTACCGCTTATTGCTTACGTTTCATCTTCAATTTCCGTAACTCGTCCGGAAATTATGAACTCCAGGAAGCGCAAAATCCGCACTCGCGTCATCGTCTGGTGCGCCAATTGCATCTCTTTCTGGACGGTCATCATTTACTCCGCGTCGGTGGAAGACTGTCATCCGCCTCCCTTCCTTAAGGCTTTCGCCACCCATTGCTCCCGAAGAATCACCAGTTCACGCGCCTTCTCATCGACGACGTCCACGCGCGCTTGCTGCACGCTGGGGCGCTGGCTACTCATGCCTACTTACGTAGGTATTATTGGATATTAGACAGGCGCAACGTAGTGCGTCATCGCATCGGCCGCTGTAATAAATGCTTCACTGCTGTCTGAAACCGCATGCCTTGCCTCTTAGATAAATACGGTGATGAAGGTGATACATGTTACTCCCATTCACATAGATACTGCTTGAGTAAGATAACTCAATCAATCAAGGATAAATATTTACATTTAATTAATGCAATCTACAGAAAATCAAGAATAATGACAAATGAAAGAACAATAATTTTAAAATAGAAAAAGTGTTAGGCAAGGGGACCCCCTTTCTCCTATGTTCTCCATCTGCTTACTTGAATAAGTGTTTAGGCAGGTCCAGTTTAGACTGGACTAGGTATGGCATAAAAATTGAAGGCAAAACAGATGACTTAGTCAAAGGCACAACTTCGTTTTGCAGATGACTTAGTCATCTTTGCAGACTGGCTAATGAACTGCAGGAAATGCTGAAAGAATTAAAGCTGGTTTAAAAATGAATGAAGAAAATATAGGATTACTGACAATGATGCTAAAAACAAACATAATAGTAAACAAAACCAAACTGAAGTATGTAGAAGATGCAGTTTATTTGGGTCAATTAATAAGCTTTACTAATAAATCAGAAAGAGAGATTGACAGAAGGATAGCGATAGGCTGGGGGAAATACTGAACGTTGGACAATTCTGGGGTGATCCTCTCAGCGCTTAATAGTAACCCAACAGGCTATGGAGAGAAGTACGTTGGGGGTGAGGAGAAGAGATAGGGTTAGATGTGGGGAAATTAGAAAGAAGACCGGCATGGAGGATATTCAAAAGAAAGTTAAAAGATTAAAATGGAAATGGGCAGGACATGTGGCTAGATTTCAAGATAACAGATGGACGAGGTTGGTGATTATATGGAGTCTCAGCTGTAGGTAAAGGAGAATAGGAAGACAGAAAAAGAGGTGTCTGACGATATAGTGAAAGTTGCTGGTGTAACCTGGATAAGAAGAGCAAATAACAGTGAAATGTAGGATGATCTGGAAGAGGTCTATGCTCAATAATGGGCCTGGTTTATTTAGTTTTTTTTTAGACAATCTAGTGTGTGAACGTGAGTGGTAGTGTTTAAGTTAAAAAATAAATAAATTATATAACAAAACATATATTGTAAATACGTATAAATAACATTTGCAATTTGGTTATCTAAATTCATTCTATAAAATTCTAAACAAGTTAGTGAGTTTTCACTTATTTTTTTAAGTGCTGTTGCACATTGTTTTATATTCTGTTCTCGCGGTCTATTATGCAATTATGAATAAACTAGTTACCATTGAAGACTAATAAAAAACAAAATATATATGTGCTTATGTGCAGTTAGCATTCCAAGTTTCAAGAAACTCGATGAAGCTGTTTTCGCGAAATCTCCGAAAAAAATCAGAAGCCTTTCTGCAAGTCGCAGTTCCATTTTCTTCAGAACTGGAATTTCAGCAATGCTCTTAATGGACTTTAATATTATATACTTGAATGAATCGTTCTTTATTCTGAAATGGCACTTTAGAGGAAACCATAACATTGTAATCCCCCAAAACATTCCAACAATATTTTCTTCAAGAATACCAGAAACATTGATACAATCATTCGGTAAAGTCTTATTTCTGATTGGCGATTTAGCAGTCTTCTTGTTGGAAGTTACGAAGGTCCAAACGGAATATGAAATTTGTGGTCCTTGCCTCTTTTAAATATTCTATGCACACACACGCGCACATGCGCGCACTATTTGTTAGCAAATATTTTGCTACTAATAGTTATTTAAATGCTACAATTTTTTAAATTTTGTGTTTTCATTAGAATTCTGAATTTTTATATTGTAAATATTTATTTTATTTACACTTTATTTTTTAAATAGTTGTTTTTGTATTTCAAAGCAAGTAATTCGTTGAGTACAACTCTCAATACTTACTTCATGCACAAAAAGAAATAAATAAAAGGATGAAAACGTACAAAAACCGAAGTGAGCACTGGCTCTCACAACAATATTTAGTTAGTTTCTCTTACTCGTAGTAAGAGGAAGTATTATAATCGCAAATTTTCGAATCGAGTTTTCACAGGAAATATCCGTTTTGAGGTCCCCTGAGTCCAACAAAGTGGTTTTTAGAAAATAGTCGATGAGTGTGTGTATGTGAACAGTAGAGCTCAAAGACAAAAAACCGTAGAAAATTCAAATTTCATATTTCGTTTAGGAATTCCATGGGATCCGATAGTTAAGTTATCAGTCAAAATTTCTCAACCGAAAGTACCCCTTAACTAAATTTTTTTTACTTTTTGCGATTTTCTCAAAAATGGCTGCAAAGATTTTCTTTAAACTTGGAATATCAACTAAACATACAAAGAGCTACAACTTTTACTTAAAACATTTCTCTGAGAAAATTCATTTAAGAGCACTTGTGGGAGAGAAGGTTAGGTTTTCCTCTGAAGTGCTATTTCAGTATTACACAATCCTATCATCTAAACAATATTGTTGCGTCGTCTTGCCCGGTTGTGCCTGTAGGGGAAAACTTCCGCGTGCGCCCGCGTCGTCCGGCCAGACATCCTGTTTTCTCCCTTTTTAATTCTCTCCCGCCAATTCTCTGGCGCGTTCGCGCCTTCTCTCGCGTCTCCGGACGTTGGTTTCCCCTTCACAGCCACCACCCTTTTCACTGCTTAATCATCCCTTTTCTTCACTTGTGGTTTGGCTGGCTTCACGTGCATATGGGTGTATTTGTTCTCTGCGTCATCATTTATTGCTTCATCATTAGATGTCACCGCTTCCACGGGTCCATTGCGTTTACAACACAGGTCTTTTATCTCTGCCTTCAACCAGCTTCCAAGAGGTCTTATTCGCATCAACGAACGCACGCTTCCGTACCGCTTCATTCACCAATTACACTTCCCGCAACTTCCTTTCATGCACACTCATACACGAACATATTTACATATATACACAGCCTCCTTTATACCTTTTACGCTTCCTAGCGTCTTTTACAGCTTCTCCGGCTCAACATACGCTTCTCTTTCATCATAACCGCATCGTAAAATAAATTGTAAAATTCATTCATTTTCAATTTCTGTAATTATCTATTTATCGAGTCGCTACCAGTTCTCTTTTCGTTTATATTTTCATTTCATTAAATAATACTCGTATTTTATTTTATTTCTATTTTTTTTCTAAATTATAATTTTCATTGTTTCTTTATTACAATACCATTGATGATGCATTTTGTATTTACCGACCTCCAGCAGCCAGATCTATTCCATTGCTGTATAATACTTATAAATTTATTTTTTGTATGCAATTCTTCTTAAAATAAAGTATTATTATCTATCTATCTATCTAAATCTAAAAATTGTTAGTTCAAATGATTATGTATATCACCTAACAGCACATATAAAAGGTACAAAAGGTATCAAAACAATCAAGATGAGAGATATGTTCTAAACTTGCAGAATTGCTTGGCCGCTTTATGTTGAGAAATTGTACTTAACATGATGATTCCTATATAATTCGTTTATAATGAAATAGTACTTATTTTTGAATATTGATATATGAAGCAGTTAAATAAATAAAAACATATGTATTACTAGAATATGGTCAATTACTGTTTTAACTGTAATAAACCTTCTATTTTGCAAATTAAGTTTGCTGTGTTTTCCTTTATTTTAAGCCTAGAAAATCATCAATAATCCAAATCCTCACTTTTAAATTAACTGGAAATAAGTGGCATCCCTTGTGGGGAAATTATTACTTGAGGATTAGAACGTGATTTTTGTAAAGAGTGAAGAAGGTTTGAATTGGATAGAACCCTAACTCAAAAACATGGGAGGAAAAGAAAAGGAATTGACACACCTTTAAAAAAATAAAAGGACCCAAGTGAGGCGAGTATTCACTGTTTCTTTAAATAACTTGTTTGATCTAATTAAAGCAGAAACTATAGATTATGTTTCCTTAGAAAGAGAGTTTGCTGTAGCTACAGATAAGGCTGAACGCTTATTTTCCTTGGATAGACAGATCAATGAAATAATATTCTCATTTATCGAAGACGAAGATGAAATTGCAAAGGAAATTGATAAGACTGAGGAATATAGAGAAGAATGGACAAAAATGCATACAGTTGTAAATGATTTGATTGCCAGTAAACACGATAAGGTTAATGCAGTGAGTTCTGTTAATTTTGAAAATAATCTAAAAAGGTCTTGTAAGTTTAAGCTCTTCAAATTGGAGCCTAAGAGATTTGATGGCAATATACGTGTTTGGATTGGGTTTTGGTCTATGTTTAAAGGAATAAACGAAGATGACGCTATTGATACTGAAGAAAAATTCCAGTATCTAATACAATGTACTGTAGAAGGGTCACCTGCTCGTGAATCATTAGAAGGTTACCCGTCCTCCGCTGATAATTATAATAAGGTAGTAGAACAATTAAAACATAGATTTGGACGGGATGGTCTCTTAGTAGAATTATATGTACGAGAATAACTAAATATAGTTTTAGTTCAATTTGCGGAAAAAGGTACATATTCACTTCAAAGTTTGTATGACAAAATTGAAATCCAACTCAGAACATTAGAATCTCTAGGCATGACACCTGACAAGTTCGAGCCGTTTATACTTCCGCTAGTAGAAACTACTTTGCCTGAAAGAACGATGAGAATCGACAAAAGCAGGTCAAACAGGTGAACTTGACAGATTGAGAGCCTTTTTAAGAAAAGAAGTTGAGAGTGAGGAGAGGATGTCTCTCGCTAAAACTACCTTTAATAAAACTTAGATATGGTCTCAAATAAAATTCCAAAGAGAGCTCAGAGATTACAAGAGAAAGCAAAAATACCTACTGCGGCTGGGTTGATGAATGTAAAACCTACAAATAAAACTGGTTGCGGGTTGCGCCTTTTGTGAGGGGCATCATTCCAGTGATAGTTGCTTTAGGGCTCGCGAGAATTCGTCAGAGGAAAATCACAAAATTTTAAAAGAGGAAGGTTATTGTTTTGTATGCGTCAAGAAAGGCTACTGCAAGCGGCAATGCAAATCGAATATAAGATGTGTTTTATGTACTGGACGACAACCTATTCTTCTCTGTTGTGAGCGATACAAGAAGAAAGAGAAGGCAGTTGAGGAGGGCGAACCAATAGTGAAGACTAATTTGACTAATAGTAATCAGAATGGAGTCCTACTCCTGCAGACGCTTCAAGCGATATTGAAAGGTAAGCCTGATTCTATTGTGAGGGTGCTAATCGGACTGGATCTCAGAGTAGCTATCTTACTCCAGACATTGCAAACCGAATGAGTTATACACCTGTAAGTCAGGTATGGGAAGTGCATGCCTTATTTGGCGGAAAATTTTCAGAACCCTTCACAACAGGTACAAAATTCAACTTAGTAACCCTAATGGTAAATATAGTTGCAATCTAGAGGCGCTTGATACAGATGATTTGTTCTGGCAGCCGATGGACCGCGGAAGCATGAACTTCAAAAAATGGGAATCATACTTTCAAATTTAGAAGTAGGTCCCATTGATGTGCTAATAGGTTCGGATTGTGTAGGTAAGCATACACAGGCAAAATGGAGATTTTGAGCTGTGGTTTAGTCGCTATTGAAACTGTGCTAGGTTGGACTGGAATGTCAAACTGGAATTTGGAAACTGGAATAAATGGAAACAGGAATTTCAAATTCTATGGCTAACATTGCATAATATATTAGCCAAAGAATTATGGGAACTTGATGTTTTAGGCATAGAAGACCCATAGAACAGAGAGCCGAATTTGTTAAGAATTATTCTTTGGTCCAGTCAAAATGGTGGGAGGGCCCGAGCTGGCTTAGGAAACCACTCAACTTTTGGCCATCTCGAGATACTGTTTTTAATGAGGCAGAAATTAGTTGCGAAAGAAAGAAGACAGCTATTGTATTGGTCAATTCGGTAGCCAAGGCTTTTCTATCGAAAGAAATAAGTAGATATTACTTTAGATATTCGATGAATCTGAGATTGGTTGGCAGACCGTGCGACGGGTACTTCGAAAATGCATGATATGCAAAAGAGTCACCTCCTTTACCGGAGAATCGGTGAGAGAGACGCACATCTTTGAAGTGAGTGGTACTGATTTTGCTGGACCATTGTATCTAAATGGCAGGCGCAAGGTATGGATTTCAATTTTTACTAGTGCTATATTCCGTGCAGTTCATCGTCACTTTCAACTCAAGCATTTGCAATGGTATTCCGAAGATTCGTCGCTCGTCGATATCGAGCCATTCAGGCAATAGATTGGGAACAAGTATGCCAGGACAGTTCCCTAAGAGGATCGAGTGGCGTTTCAACTCTCCAAATGGAGCGTGATGGGGTGGATTTTGGAAACGTCTCATTGGAACTTTAAAAGTCATGTTAAGGAAGATTTTGCGAAGAATCTCTTTATCACATGAAGAGCTCTATACAATTCTTTGCGAATGTGAAACCTACATAAACTCTCGCCCAATCACTTATATTTCAGAAGATAATGACGATCCTATCCCTATCTTGCTGAAAAATCTTAGAAAGTTCAAATTTGATATTCCGTTTAGCTATCACCATGGGATCCGACAGTAGGTTAGCTGTCAAAATTCCTCAACCGGAAGTACCACTTTACTGAAAGGTTTTTTTTATTTTTGCGCTTTTCTCAAAAATGGATCCAACGATTTTCTTGAAACTTATTATACCACTACACATACAAAGAGCTACAACATTTCTCTGGGAAAATTCATTTAAGGGTACTTTTGGCGGAGGGATGGGGTTACGGTTTTTCAGTTTATGGGGTAAGGTGCTATTTCAGTTTATTACACAATTCAAGCAACTCAATAAAATTAATTAGAATTAAATATATTGTTGAAATTCCGAGTTTGAAAAAATCGAATGTCCGGAAGTGCGTTTTTAGGGAAGTATTTTTCAGTTTTATGCTATTTCCGTAACGACTCCAACTATTTTCTTTAAACATTGAATGTGAACTCCACATATAGGGAGCTACAACTTTTATTTGTAACATTTTTTCTGGTAAAGTCATTTAAGGGGGTTTCTGGGATAGGGGCGGGTATGTTTTTCTCTAAAGTGCTATCGTAGTTGATTATACAAATCTCCCATCCAAACAAAATTGATTAGAAATAAATAAATTGCCAAAATTCCGATTTCAAGTAAATTAGTAAACCGGAAGTCCGTTTTTACTGAACAGTTTTTTCAATTTTTGCGATTTTCTTCATAAAAACACCGATGAATTTCATTAAATTTGATATACTTACTATACAATTTGTCAACCACAATTTTAAAACTGGAGTAAGAGAAAGTTGTGTGAGTGTATCACACCAAATTTTTTTTTTGTTACTATATTATTTTAAAATTTTTTCTTTTTGTACATGTTTTGTAAAAAACTAAACCTTTACTGTAAGATATTTATCTTAAAACCAATAAATAATATTGATTGATTGAAATTTAAACAACACAAGCTACGTGGTACTGACAGAGAACGCTCCATACATGTCCGCTCGGTATACAACTATAATCCCTACCGCCTTTTTTTAATGGCCAGCCAAACTAAACATTGGAACGTTGCAATTTCAGAAGATTTTTAATAAAGTTGTTGAAGAGAAAGTCGTGTAAGTGTTTTACACAATTTTTTTAAATATTTTTTCCATGTACACACACACACACACACACACACACACACGAATCTCTAACGATCTTTTTTACGCAGGAGATAACTTGAACCACAAAAAGAAATTACGAACGAATTTACGTTATGTTTTTTCTCTAACTGCAGGGCTTTGTATAATTCCAATACATCCACTTTATACTGAGAGCAGTGCAGCATCTTCAAAACAAAATCAACACACTGATGATGACATATAATTCAGTGTGTTGTTGAAGTATGTGATAACTATCTACTGATCAAACACTACGAAACATGACAAATATGATTTGAATCTCCGAAACAAAAATTCTTTTTTCGAACTACGGGGTCTCAAAACATATTTTTCCGGTTGAAATTCACTTTCTTTCTTGCTGTTAAAGCAGTAAGAAAAGGAACAATTAAAGTGGCACTACTTGATACACTAAAAAAACAGCCTTCTAAAGAGGGTTTTTCTTCTGTCTACAGCATCGATCCCAGTGTTTTGAAAATCAACATTTGTTCCCAGTGTTTAGAAAATCAAACCATGGAGAAATTCTTACTCTTGTGGTGCTGAAAGAAACATCTTGGGTGAAACCTTCAACGACTTTCTCTTACTGCTGTCTGTCCAATTGTAACTGGCAAATTCTCTTCAAACTAAAATATTTTACTCAACATTTAGCGCCTTAACATAAATACAGTGGCGCTGGGGTTATTAAACACTCTGATTCTCAGCATACAACAGATACAGTAAGTCCAAGGTCTTGATCAATCCATCAGTTGAAATCTGACGTCAACAAGTCCCAAGAACTCCCTAAAGTCAATTTAAAAAAAAAAAATGTTTTTAATAAAATTAATATGAATATAAATGAGCACTTAGCACTTCAAGGAAACTCTTTAGAAGAATTGGCGCTTTAGAGGAAAGCTTGACGTTAGTTAGCTCCCAGGGAACACCCTACAAAGTAATCCTAGAAATGTTTCAAATAAAAGTGATAGGTGTGTAATTAGTATAAGAAGAGCGAAGAAAATCGTTAGAACCATTTTTGAACAAACGCGAGAACATGAAAATAAAAACATTCAGTAAAATATCATTTCCTGGTGAGGGATTTTGGCAGAAGCTTTCAAGTCGGATATGAGGTAGTGCCTTTAAAAGAAATAAAGTTTAAAGTTTCCTGCGGTTTTCTAGTTTGAGATATTCTGTTCAAATCTCTCTCTCTCACACACAAACGCACATACACACACACCGTTCGCTAAAACTAAATTTCCAAAATTTGACACGATCCCAGTACTTCCAATTACTAAGAGAAAAAATAAAAAGTGAAAATGATAAGGAGAGATGTTGAAAAATGACAAAAATACATCCAGTATCGTCACATGTTTTGCAATATACTACAGACAAAACACAAAGTAGTGACACAATTGTTGGTTACAGGTGAATGGGAGACATATAGAGCAATAGTAGTAACAATGGCTGCTTGTGGTACTTGCTGCTTAGTCAAACGTGCTTTACACCTCCCACTATCCTTAGTGCATTATAGTTGGGTAGGAGGTGTACGAAATACATAAAAATGGCGGCATACATATCTTTTCCTAACGTAATTTTGAACTTGTATACAGAAGTAGTTGATTGGATATAATGGTGGGTAATAATTCCGTTTAAAGAGGAGGAACTAATTCAGTACCTGAGAGCATATAGAAAACCATTTGATCTGATAAAGTACAGATTAAGCATGAAGATTATCTGGAAATGTTTGCTGATTGGCTATTTATTGAGAAAACATCCTGCACATCACGAGTACAACATTCAAACTCTGGTCCCTTATTTTATTTATCAGTGGCGCCGCGTGCCCACTTTAGGTTGATGTGCAGTTAATGGGGTTATAAAATGCGCCTATAAAGCTGAAAAGTATTGAGCATACCCATTAAAATAAATTTCAGGGAAGTAGATAAATAATAATTTAGATATAAATTGGGAATAGGAGATAAATGTCTCAACTTATTAGTATTGGGCACCTTTGTTTGTACAGCTTTGTTTTTGGAAGTGAACAAACACACCCTATTGTATGCAAATGCTAAAATTCATTCATTAAGGGAAAAATATTATAAGTGCAGATTAAAGTTTGAAACCTTAATAAAATTAATATCTCATATGACTTAAAAAGTTCTCTTAGAATGTCTGTACAAAGCACTAACTTTGCGTGCGAAGGTCATCCAACCAAAGCAGCAACTATTAGTAAACCTTTTTCAAATCGAAAGATTCACATAAAGACAGTCTTTTTAAAACTAATTTACCTTTCCTTAATATCTAATTAATTCTTCCCTTTTTTTTTGTTAAAAATTAATCTAAAATATGTAATTTGTTAACAAGTTTACTTGTTATTCTGTCGAAATGTTTATATCTTGTTGATGTTTATTTGCCGAAAAAAAATTAATTGTTTTGGCTGCCACCAGAGCTGGAAAGCATCAGAGATATTTTCCATGATAGCCTGCTTCATTTCGTGGTCATCGATCGGTTTTGGGCGCTCGCCCATCATCAGGATGTCTTGATAATATGTGACTTGCACAGAGCAAAATCAGTTTTTACAATCGTGTGTAAACTGATGTATAAAGTGTAAAGTGAATAAACTGACTATGCTCTGGGCAAGTCTGTGTTATCAGACGGTTTCATCAAAACATTCTGTAAGATCATTGAAAATGCTGTAGTGTAGATTCACTAGGTGCTGTGTTCTAAGCGAATATTCTGAGATCCCTTTACCGCTTTAAAAACTGAAGGAAGTTGGCCGCGTTAGGTTACTTCATATTTAAATGGTTGAGAGTATACCTTCTTAATATAACGCATCGGTGCTGATTCGCAAATATTTTGCGCCATATCTTATTCTTTTCATGAAAAATTGTAAAATGACTAATTTTAGCGGCACTTGACGTCACTTTTAGCGTCTCTTATTCGGAGTCAAATTTCCGAATTTCAGATTTCATTGGCAAGTGAGTGTTGGGCTAGCAATCGGAGATAGCACTTGCTCCAATCCTAGCATCTATCAACATAAGGGGTAGTGTGAGATGAAACTGGGATCATCTCAAGGGATCAAGGGGGCCAGAGAACATCTCAGAAATCCCGATACTTAGCATGAGAATGTTGCCCCACATCCCAACTGCGTTTATTTCTACATTTCTTGCAAGTTAATTTCCTTCAGTTCAAAATGATATACCTACATTTAAATTAAATTAACCAAAAATTTAAATAGAATATTCTACAATTCAATAGTGTAAAATAATTACCACTCCATTCCTGACAAACTTAAAACAAAATTCGAATTCTTATATATGTAAAAGTTATATATACTAAGGTCATTCAATAAGTAACAAGACAAATCGCTGTAGCTCAAAAACTATTTATTTAATCAATACAAAACTTTGGCTACTTTTCAACATAGTCCCCAATAACATTTATATACTTGTCCCATCGTTCTAATTTGTGCATGTCTCTGGCATAAAATTCATTGGGTTGATCTCGAAGCCACTTTTGCACCTGATTTTGAACTTCTTCCTTGGATTGAAAATGTTTCCCACGTAGAGCCTCTTTAAGGGGTCCAAACAAATGGAAATCCGAAGGGGCGAGGTCGGGGCAGTGGAAGATCTTCCACCCAATTTTTTGAAATGTATCTTGAGTTAACTGTGCCGAGTGTGAGCGCGTGTTGCCATGAAGCAAAATCACGCCTTTAGTCAAGAGTTCACGTTTCGTTCGAGTTTGAGCATTGTACAGAAAAACACTAGAGAGTGGCGTGGCATCCCTACTCTCTTTCAACCCCCCCCCCATTCACATTTCTCGGGAACATTTTTAAACAAAAGTGATAGATTTAAATTAATAGTTAGAGTAAACAAACCTCTGTAATCTTTTCGAGAAGATCAAGGAAAACAAAAACGGACGTCCTGGCAATCCGCAATTCCGGTCAACCAATTTTCTTCAAATTCCAAGAAGTGAAATATCACTGTAACACTGGCTGGTGATGGTTCGATGATCTTCCAGATAGTCACAACAAATAGGCTATCCCAGAATACTGTAAGCATGACTTTACCTGCAGACGGCTGGGTCTTGAATTTCTTTCGAGCGGGAGAACACGATGCTTACACTCAAGGCTTTGACGCTTACACTCCGGCTCAAAATGGTGTATCCATGTTTCATCACATGTTACAATTCTACTGCAAAATTCTTTTTCATTTAAACATCGTTCTTTCAACTGCTGACTGATTTGAAAACTGGTTTCTTTGTGGGCGTCCGTATTTGTCTTGGAACCCATCACGCACAAGTTTTCTTGTACTGCAGCTTATTCTGAATAATGTTATGGACAGTTTCAACACTCGCGTGCACTTCTTCAGCCATCGGTTCAACAGTAATACGCCTGTTGTCCTAAATTAACGCGTTAATGCGAGATTCGAAGGAGGAAGTTGCAACTTCAACCGGTCCCCACTTGTTGCTCGTCACAGACACTTACACGGTACTTTTAAACTATTCTACCCATTTGTAAACGTTCGAACGGTTCAAACAATTATTCCCGTACACTTTCAACATTCTTTGTGGATTTCACTACCTTTGGTACCCTCTGCAACTACAAATCTAATCAGTGAGCGTTGTTCTTCCGAGGTGCAATGTTCGAGCGGACTCGCCATTGTTAACTGAATACAACTGAGGTTATGTTTACCAAATACTCACGAACAGCTGATGAGAAACTAACTACAAGCATGCCAACTTGACGCACTGAAACTTTATTCAGTAAACCAACCGTTTTTGAGCAACACCGATTTGTCTCGTTACTTACTGAATGACTCTCGCATATATTTATCAGATTTTCAATAATGAAAAATCGCAGAATACTCAACTTGATATTTCGTTTAGGTACCACCATCGCATCCGACATGAAGATTTCGGACAAAATCCGTAATCCGGACGTTATAATGTGTGTTTTTCATTTTCGCCGTTTTTTCGACAACAGGTCTGAATTTTTTCTTTCAATATCTCTTTACACAACACGTACAAAGGCCTATAATTTTTATTAGAAACATTTTTCCAGAAAAAATTGAGTTTTGGAGGAGATGCAACGTTAAGCTTTCCTCTAAGGTACCACTTCAATGCAATGCTACAGTTATACAATACCCAAATAATATTAAATACATTACCAAATTTGGAGAAAATCGTTAACCGGAAATGCGATATTAGAGAATTGGTTTCTGAGATGTTTGGAATATCTTGGGTACTCTATAATCATTTAATTTAAACTTGGAATGCAAACTGCATAGCTGTAAACCAAACATTTTGACTGGAGCATTTTTCTAGACAAAATTAATATGAGTTTCGTATTAATTCGAATTTCAAGAATCGTATTAAGTTTTAAGACCGAGTGATATGCAGTATCAGATGTGGTTTCTGATATCAAGTTTGAGCTTTCTACGTCTTTTCGTTATTCAGAACTGTTGTTCACACACACACGTATCTCAGCCCATGCGTTGTGAAAAAATTGAAACATATATTTCAGGTGAAAAACTCATTTTGAAAATTGTATAGTATGAAAAAGTATAAACTTTGAATTATTTTAAGAAAGAATATAATTCATACATAGGAGCCATAGCACACCCACTCCATAGCAGATTAAGCTGTTGCACGAATCATGTTGCACTGTCCCCAACAGGTACAGGAAATTTTCTTTCTTCATTCTCTGCGCCGGCCGGCTAGTTCTAGTGATGGCACGCTGTTCACTAGTCTTCTCCACAATGAGAAATATAAATTTCATTTTTAAGAAATCATCGTGCTTTTTATGTCAAATATGTCAACGCAGGACTTATTTTTAAATATGTAATGTTCGACCTGCCAAAAAGTACAAAAGAAGTTGGAATGTGACGAAGCTCTCACCTTATGACTGACATAAGAATATTGATGTTACAGCAAGCACGTCCTTAGACAAGCCACTTACACTCTCAAGACGTACTAAAAATTGGCCAATAAAATAAAAATTAGTCACAATTCCGGTGCGCATTTCCATACAAAGCCAGCTGCTGAATCTTCTTTCCATATTATACTCAGATCCATTCTACCATCAGATTGCCAATCATACTACTTCCAAATGTAGACATAGAAGAATATACTATATCTTTCACATTTAGTTCCTCAACTGCAGATTTCTTCCTATTTGTCTTTGCATATGAACTCAGTTTTAAATCTCTTTACTAATTAATTGTTAGAATACTATAACTTTTTTGTTCACCGTTGAAATGTTATTAACAGGAGAGTATGGGATACCAATATATATATATAGGATGCGGCACACCTCCGGAATCACTATATATATATATATATATTATTTCTGTCAAACATTTCCTTATTCACTGAGTTGCTTCAAGTGATTGCTGAAAATATATTCACTGTGCCAATTTTAAAGAAGAAATGAAGTTTTTATGCTAAATAGAAGCGGTATAACGTAGCTGCCTGAACGAAATTGGGACCTTGGAACCATTAAACATGAATTACATTAGTTGATTCATAACTTCTTTCAGGTTTAAACGGTGAAAAGGGTCTCAGGGTGTGCGCTTCGATCACAGCACAAAATTAGCTTAGTGCCACAGCTTGTTATTCAATATTTTAAAGCATTCTTCATTCAACTTAAGTCTTCTTTCAACCAAATAATATCTTATTCGACCAAATAAACCTTTATTAACATTTCTCCGCCCAATTAAATCGTTTCAATCAAATTAAAACTTGAACTAGATTAAACATTTTTATTCATAATCATTGGATAAAATATGATTTTGAATGAAAGAAAGTTTAACTTTTTTTAAAAGTCAATTTGATTGGAAAAAACTATAAGCAGCCAATTAAGATTATAAGTTAGTTACATTTGCAGAGAACTTATAAGATTTAACGTTTTAAAATTTAATCTGCACTTATAATCTTTACTTCTTTTTTTTACTTTAGATAACAACTAAAGCTCGTGTTTAGTTTCGCAAGTGTGCTGTGAAATTAAGCTTCATCCTTCTCCACAAATCCTCACAAAGTTCCACGTACTGATAACTGGAGACATTTCCAGTTATTTTTCAATTTCTAGGCGTATTTTAGCAGTTACTGAGCAACTGCTTATACAGCAGTGTACCAACATAAATGGGCACGCGACACTGCTTGTTTTATATATATGTAGTTTTGTTGAATAAAGCAGAACTATGAAGGTCCTAAGATTGGAGAAGAATCGCAAACTATTTTATCCGACGAAGGACTCTTTAACGATCGGTCTGGCCAAATTCTACAGCAAAGCCTACACAGGAAATCTCATGCTTCTTCAAATTAATACATTAGCAAAGAACGCAATTATTATTTTGGAATTTCTCAATCTGTCGGAACCAAGATGGGCTACTTTTGTTTTATTTCAATATCCTCTTTACACATTTCATTACAATCATTACTATCTATTTACATTCATTACCTCTAGTTACTGTAAAATTTATTTCGCAGAAAGATACATATTTTACTTATTATTATTATTTTGTGTTACCACGCAGGATCTTTCGAAATGGTCGAAATTTATACTCGTATGTACATGAAATACATGTTTTCAGGTCTCGTGGTTTTGAAATTGGTCTAGGTATAAATGTGTACGTTTCTGAGCGTATGTGTTTGTGTAAACATATGTTGATAGTACATCCCCAAAACAAAAAATCGCAGAAAGCACAAACCTGCTATTCCATTCGCATATCACCAGGAAACCGGCTGAAATCGGGCAAAATTCCTCCACTGGAAATACCACTTGGCTAAATAAATTTTTTAGTTTTTTGCGATTTTCTCGTAAATAAAATCACGTTGGTTTTCTTTAAACTTTGTGTTTGCATGTTACAGAAATGCAGGTCTACTATTTGAAATATTTTCAATGGAAAATGAAACTTTGAGCAATGAGGTGATAGTAGGCGTCCTCTCAACTGCAATCTCTCAGTGTACTGCACAAACATTCTACTATAAAATGGTAAAATTTGGAATTTGAAATTGGTTGACCAGAATCGCGAATTGCCTGGATGTCCTTTCTTATTTTCCTTGATCTTCTCGATGAAGATTTCAGAGGTTTGTTTACTCTATTAATTTAAGTCTACCACTTTTGTTTAAAAATTTTCCCGAAAAAAGTGAATTCTGGGGGGGGGAGGGATGTTGAAAGAGAGCAGGGATGCCACGCCACTCTCTGGTGTTATTTCTGTACAATGCTCAAACTATATTATTGAAAGCGACTAAATATTTAGTCATAGTGGAAGTTTGGAGAAAATTCCTCATTTAGAAATGTGTGGAAACTGCAGTAAGAGAAAGTTGCTGAGCATTATATTATTAATGAATTGATTTAAAATACAATACTAACGATAAATTAAAAATTCAATGATACGAGTGATGAACGATAAGTGACAAGGTTTGTCATAAAACGTCACAGCTTGCCAGTAAACACCAGAAATTTAAAAAACATTCATTTCTTTAATTTATTTAATTCAATCCATCACACTAAAATGTTTACAAATACTCGTAAACTATTTACATATTATTATTTGTAAACATAAATAAGAAAATCAACTCACCATTTTTGCGCTGAGGTTTTGCCTGCTTTCTCCTGCCACTTCCGGAAGATATGTCGGACGTTGCCATATCGCTAAAACCACGATACACAATCACCCATTAACTTGTTCCTCAATACATTTCACCAAAGCAAAAACAAAACTAGAGGAACCAAAAATAATAACTAAAATATACTTGTTTATAATAGGAAACTAAATTAAAAAAAAAAATAACTACGCACAAAACACTATCGTTCTCAATAGTTATTTCTATCTTTGTCTAACAACTATATAAATTTCTCAATAGGTCCGTTAAAAAATACCAAACAGTGCTATGTAGAAAAATACGCTTTTAGAAAAATACACCATGGACGTTTATTGGAATTTCAATTAAACCAAGTTTCTGTTTAACTCTTCAAAATTTTCAGTTTTCCTTTCTTTTGTTTGTATTTATTTCTATATTAATAATTTAGGCCTCTACTTCACTTTATATAAAACAGACTTGTCAAATTTCTTCTTTTTATAGTTGGTGTGACGCAACTTAGTAATATATTATTTTTCACATTTGATTTCTTCTTTTTGTGTATGTCTATGTGTTATTTTTAAAAAGATACATTGGTGATAAGTTGAACAGATTATGAGGAGTGGCGGTGAACCGATGAACTTCAAACAGTTACCGAACTTCAATAAAAATAACAAAACGTTTCGTTTGCTGGACGAATGAAGTAGCAACATAAGGAGGTTTGTACAGGAATATTGTTGTAGTCTGTTGGAGGCTGGCGATTTGACGGTTACACTATTGACGGAGTAATCAAATATTTCTATTTAGTAACTGACAACTAAGGGAAAATCTAAAGTAATTTCAAGACTATCTGACAGCACTAAAAAACAGTAGTGTATGGAAAAAAACTTTAAAACAGCAGGTTATCTTAAAGGATGATGATAGAAGGGAGGCCAGTGTGTGTATAAAATAGTGGGGGGGAGGGAAGAGGGATGGGACAGACACAAAGAGAGAAAAAGAGAGAGAGAAAGAGAGAAGAGAAAACTAAGGTATTTAGGTGGTGCGAGTTATGCTGGGGTAGAACATAGACTGAAAACATGCCAGGAGTGTGCGGCGGCCAGATGACAGAGTGCAGCACCAGTATGGAAGCCAGTGCGCATGTCCGCACACAACAACTGTTTACACACAGCAACTGGCCGGTCGCTAGGTGACACATCCACCTCTCCGCACTCAAACCACCATTTAAACACATCCCAATTAATTCATTTCTCTTCCTCTAATTGCCCATTCCATTCATTATCTATATTATATTAAATAAATGTGCATATTTTCTTAAACAATTTAAGAGAAACTGTTTAAAAAGACATTTGTATTAAAGTGAATATTTTGTAGTTAAAAGCAAATAAATTATTCATTAAAATAATATTTTTTAATTAAAAATTCTGGAATGAAACACTCACATGACTCTCTTGATGCAATAAATACAATGATAATAAAATAACAAATTTTCTTCCAGTTAGGTATAATTAATCATCATTTAGTTGCCCACAACAGTATATACACGTACCTACTAGGTGATGGTGGTTGAAAGAAAATGCAGCAATGTAAATATGAATAGATAACAACAAATAGATAACAGATTCCGCCCAACTGTCCAAAATAAAATTTTTCTAAAAAATGTTTCGGAAAATAAATACACACGTGCTTCGACAACTTGAACACGATGTAAAGACAAACAGACTGTAGCTGTCACTCAACATAAAAACAGTACATACGTTCCATTTCACTAATATTACAATAGTAGACAGGCATAGTAATTCGTAAAAACAGAATTTATAGAAATGAAACCCATTAACAGCTCATCGATTAAACAGCTATTGCCGATCTTAATGCTAAATATTCAAATTTGTTAAGACAAAAAACTAATCGATTAGCTCTGTTTTTCAAATAATATATATATTTTATATTTTATATAAATGCTCCACACAAAAACGGTCACTTTGAAAAGTGCGTTTATTTTTTACTTCACCATGTTTTGAATACCGTGTTTTATCTGTTATTTTAAAAATTATTACAGAATATTAACTGGGATCAAAAACCCTTATTTGCTTGTAAATCATGAAAATGTTAACAGTTTTATCAATGTTTTGATGTTCGCTATGACCGCTGTATTTGATGTTGTAAAATGGATGTTGAGGTTGGTCACAAAAAAGCTCTTTTTTCAAATTTTTAGTAATGTTTTGTTTAGAAGAGTTCACAAAAACATGAATCTGTGATTCCAACGCGTTTTTTTTTTTTTATTGTTTTACTGGTGAAAAAGTAGCACCAGCTGTTGCTCTAGTGAGAAATGGGCGGAGTCAGCTGTACGCAGCAATAACTTTAGGATTGCTGGAACTACTGACCGAGGACCCATCCAACGTACCGAGAGACTAGTCCATGCACATGGAGACAAAGTTCGGGTCGGGCAAGACGACAGAACTACTCGGCGCCCGATTTGTATTGATAGACACTCTCCGCAAAGCGAATATCCAACTGCTTGAAACGGCTCAACGACTCACTACGGTTCGTGGATTTATAGTCAGCTCTGGAACGTAAGAAGAAGGCTTTCAGAAATGGATTTACGGCCTAGGAGACCAGCATCTGTACCACTGTTCACTGTAAAACATTGAAGAGCCCGCTTGGAGTTTGCTAGAGAATACGGCAACTGACTGACAACGAGTGCAAGAACTTACTCTTTTCAAATGAGTTTCATTTCGCTTTGTACGCATTAGATAGGCATCTTCAAGTTTACTGAAGGCCTGAGAAGCGTTGCCCAACATGCAATATTTCTGGAATAATGCAGAATGAATTCGGAAGGGGTCAGTGATGGTGTGGGTGGGATTCCTTTGGGGGCAAAGACGAAGCTCCATCTTTACAAAAGGCATTCCTGAATGCAAATTTGTACGTGATTGATATTTTGCAGGGGTATGTGTGCGCCATTTATTGGTGAAAATTTATTTATGTGCATAAATGTAATATATTCGCAAATATGTGCAAGACATATTTGTTGAATAGTTTTGTTAATTTCCCTTTGGAAATACGTGCAGTTAGTTGGTGTCAATCTTGTGGAATAACAATTGTTAACCAATTGTACATTCTGCATTTGCAAGCAGATATATAATTCTTAGTTTGTGTGGTCGTATTTACTATTAGATCGTAAGTTATAATTGTGATAGTTATCAGTGTGTAGTCGTGGTAATATTAGTGTACCTAGCGAATTTTTCTATTCATCATTAGTATTTTAATGTTTTTTGTTTTAAATATGTTTTGTTTAGTTTAGTTTTATTTGTTTGGTGTAATGAGCGAGCAGGTAAGCATGCGCAAGAATGTGCGATCGCAAAGTTATGAAAAGATGAAGATATTTTCCTTTGGTAGAACCTTGCGTATCTGGAATTGATGCATAATTATATTCATACATAAATTTAAATTCTTACAACTAACATGCAATTATAACTAACATGCCATATTTATACACATGCTATTACATTCATGCACATGCAATGTTGTAGGTGATGAAGATGTTTAGATCTGCAAAAGAGTGGTTATATAAATTTAAATTCTTACATCTAACATAAAAATATTATGGATATGGACTCAATAATTTCAACAAGTATCAGTGAAAAAATTATTAAAGGTAAGAGGTAAAGATGAAATACCCATCATGGGGGGTATGGACACCTATTTCGGCCGTTTCTATAGCTATGAGTTCTTCAACTATGTTGCGTTTTCTAGATACCTTCAACATAAATTATCAATATAAGAAAACAATTCAATATTATACAAATATAAGATTAAAATACAAAAGATAGACAAAATATAGATACAAATACAAATTATTCAATTTTCTTTTTAGGCGTACTGAAAAAATAATAATTAATTAGTCAAATACAATACAAAACATCAATATTATCATACAAAAATATTAAACAAATTCGAATATTGACAAATACAAGCATATGCTTTTCACAATTAAATCTGTAAAAAAAAAAATATAAATTATTAGTAAACGTATATCATGATCAAAAAATTTATACTGAATGATTGTCAAATATTTGAAAAATTCTAATTTCTAGATAGAAATCGTCGTTGCTGTAACAAAAATTGTGTTAGTTAAACATATCAGTATTACAGTGTAATATGTACATCTTTGGGCGAATTAATACATATCAATTGTATCATAATATATCCTTGTTAAATATTTTATAATTGTAAAGTAGGGAATTTTTCCAGTGTATATGTTTATAAAGTTCGGTTTTTTAAGGTTAATAAGCACAAAAGAAACAGTTCGTTCAGTCAGAGATACCTGGCTTACCCCTATCATTACATTTATTTAGGACAAAGGGAATTTCCCTCTTCTCACTTTCCCCGGGATGAAGGTGGACCCTTAGGGAGGGGAATCAGTTCAACATTTATACCATAAAAGCAGTGAAATCTGTCATTAGAAAAAATCATGTTACTTACAGAAGTGATACTGGTCCAAGAAACCCAACCTTCTTCAAGTCAAAAATATATAATATCTAAGTTTTATAAGAAGCAATTATTCCCAAATGACAAGACACTTATGTTGTTATACCAGAATATTATGATATTTACTTATTTTGATATATATTGTTTATTTTAATTATATATAATCTATTTATTTAGTTGTTGTTTCATTCTCTCCAACTCTGTATAAACACAGACCTCACGAGATCCCTTTAGAGAAGATTCCAAATATAAATTATAATTACTAATTATTAATTAAATTTACCCCCAATACCTAACATTACATATGGCATCGCTTGTAGGGATCGATGAGTCTGCGTGAATACTGAATTGGCGAGATTATGCTTGAAAATTGATTCTGAAGAAGAGATCTATCAACTAAATCTATGATAAAAAAAATGTTACGATTTTTGTCACTAATTCAATAATGCATGAATAAGATAAGAAATATGTCTTTAAGTGGGATCAATGTATGTAACTAATGCATCGTTGCATCACTAATTGCCTCTATTTTTACAAAACAGGGACTATTGAAACTAAATTAGATGGTTTAAATAATGAATTTCATGACACTCAAACTGATGTAAGCGCGGTAAGCAAAAAAGACCGCGAAAACATTCAAGTTGTAAATAACAAAGTAAAAGAACAAGAAATAAAGAAAACTAAAGTAACGAAAAGGAGATACAAAAAAATAATAAATAAATTATAGAAGTTGGGCAAAAACAGATATGAAGGAAAGAACCAAGTTCGTAAAGATGAATGAAAACCCTAGTGCGAAGTTAGATAAATCAAAGGACAAATTAGAAGAAGCTGATGATGATTTCTCCTTAAATGATTTTCATGTAGTTCCTGTTCAACAAAAAGGATATAAATCCTTAAAATTAATACATCAACTATTAATCGTTCAAAATAAGGGAGTGGTTGATTCACTTTTTAATAGATACTGTTCTTGGTGTAGACATGTCACAATCATTAAAGTCATGAAAAATCCGATATTAGAATTTAAAATATGGGGAAATTCGACTATATATAGTAAAATTATTGGGGTTCATTGCCCTTTGCCACTAGATCCCCTTAACACATGGAGTATGGTTCCATCTCCATGGAGTGTTTTTCACTCGTCTCTTTCTGGTACTGCAGAGAGTATGGGTGTTGAAAAAAATAAATAAATAACATTGATTACCTGCTGTGACTTTTTCTCTGGATACGATTTTATGCCAAATGTGAGTTTTTGCATATTGCTTCTTGGTTGCAATGATTGTTTTTTTTTACAAATTAAGACGTTTAAAAAATGTATTGATAAAAAAGTAATATATTTATCCTCAGAATCGATTGATTAAATAATAAAAATATTTGTATATAAATATTTTATATATGTTACATTTGTAATTAACTTATTGGTTTGTATAGTAAAATCCATATTACACTGGTATGGTAAAAGTCATGGTAAAATTGTCTCCAAAAATCTACCACTAATTAAAGCGGCCCACAATTCCACCAAAAACGTTTCAACAAATTATACTCCCCATGGAATTGTTTTCGAAACGAAATTTCAATTTCCCTGGCTTCTGAATTATCAGGAAAAAAATTTACAAAATTTTAATATACACACTAAATGTCTCTACGACAAAATACAACGAGTTAGGAAACAGGTCGAAATTAAAAACGAAAAAGCCAAGTTAGCAAGAGAAAAATATTACAATAAAAATGTTTCAAAAGAAAAACTAAATGTAGGTGACCACGTTTATTTGAAAACATTTACATCCACGGGAAAATTCATGAAAAATTTCCATGGCCCTTATCAAATTCATAAAATATTTCCAAACCACACAGCTTCTATAACTCTCAATAACAATTAGAAAAAATTGGTACACCAAGCTGAAAAAGCCCACAATTAGAGTTCAATTAAAATCGCATGCCATGACCCTGAGGCCGAGAAAATTTCAGGTCTACGATTTCAACAAATTATTTAAACATTTTAATCATTCAATTTATTTACAGATCGCGAAGAGATATCTTCAAACATTTTTATAAATAATACATTCTATTTTTTTTTATTACAATGGTGATATAAATTTATTGAATTTTCCTAAATCTTTCTTTTAATGTTCCAGGTCAAATTCATCCATGTATAGCACAATCTCATTTCTTTAACATATGTTTCAGAAATTCAAAGGCGGTAAAAATACAATTGATTTAACAATTTATAAGATATTTTAGGTCAAAGAAACAGAACAATGTGACTTTCACTGTACAGATGTTTTTCCCAGACACCAAACAATCAACTTCAAGACACCCTCAAGACAAAGAAATTAAGCTAACGACCCCACAGACAAGCCGAAATCAACCAATGTTTTGTTTAGCAGGAAACAAATGAATTCTTTAATCTTCAAGTATATTATACTAATGTATTTCTTCTCCTTCCCACGGTCTTTCAGGAAACATCAAACAATTACAACAATCAATTAACTGACGATACTACGAAATCTGCAGACAACGAAAATTTAAATATTTATGTGCACATCACCGACACACATGAGCTCATTCCCAGAACCTTTGCGATCGCTCCTTTACCACAAAATTGCGCAAAAATTCCTTATTTCTGCAAGCTATATTTCTGCTCGCTTAAGCTATCATTATAAAATCTATTACCATGATATGAATAATAAATTAAAATAAAACAGGTAACAACGATAACAATGACTACATCAAAAATTAATCTAAATCGACGAAAATAAAAAGAAAAAAATCACAAACCTTAACAAAATAAAAATAATAATAGCATGGCAGAAAATGGCCTAAAAACTTAGTGAATACATAATTACATAACACATATTGACACTGTTCATTAACTGACTTACATAACATCGTCATTGACTTGACAAAATTCGTCGACTAAAATGCTGCACTGGTATAATTTTTTTTATCTTCATACATTCTTTATTATTAATTACTATTCAATATTTATCTATTATCTTCTTCTTTACTAATTACTTCGCCTCGTTGAATATTTTTCACTAACCTTATTTTTTTTTTAATATTCCTTTGTTTTTATCCCTATTTTCCTATATTTTTATTAATGATATAATACACACACAAATATAATTATAATTCCTAGAAGGATGATCATAATTTTTTGTAATAAATAAATATTAATTGTAAACAGGTGTGTGTGCATTACTAACGTTTCAATATAATAAATTAATATGTTAAAAATTTTACGAACTATACATATAAAAAAAAAATCATTAATATATCAATATAATAAATTAATATGTTAAAAATATGTTATCATTAATTATTAGAATATAATAATAAATAATGTACCCTATTGAATATTATATTAAGCTTTAGTATTCTTACGATATGAGTAAGCTTTTTAAAATGTTAAAAATTTTCAATTATTACAAACTAGTTAATTTAAAAAAATAATATTTTCAATGTTAATTTTCAATGTGCTTTTAAAACACAAATATTTCTTTAAATATATTTTTTCATTATTAGAATGTTAAAAATTTTCAATTATTTTTCCACGTTAATATTACGAACTAGTTACTTTAAAAAATAATATTTTCAATGATAATAATTTCTTTTAAAACATTAATATTTTGTAATGCTCATAATTCGAAAAAAAAACAAACAAAAAAGTAATCAATGTTAATCATTTTTTTTAATTAATAATTTAACTTGAAAATGTAAACATTTTTACAAACTGAAGTAGCATAAGGAAAATTTTCATTATTTATTCTAAATGATTGAGTTATGCTTTGATTTGAGTTATGATTTCTTTTTTCATGATTGTAAATACTTGTATATTTTTTTTTATTACTGCCATGGACTACAAATTCATTAATTCATTCTGTTCCTCTCTCTCTTTCGTTTTAAAATGACACAAGAAGACATCATTATCGCTAGCTTCAACATCAATAGCTAGCTTGCAACATCACCATCGCTAGCTTTCAGCATCCTTAGCTAGCTCTCAACGAGGCCATCACTAGCTGCTACAGCATTAGCTAGTTTCCACCATAATTGCTAGCTTTCACAACACTGGCTAGCTCGCAACAGCATCATCATTGCTAGCTTTCAACAACACTGGTTAGCTCGCAACAGCATCATCATTACTAGCTTTCAACAACACTGGCTAGCTCGCAACAGCTTCATCACTAGCTTTCTGCATTAAAAGCTAGTCTTCAATAACTTAGCTAGTTTAAAGAACCCAGGGTAGCTGCAACAAACTCGTAGCCAAACAAGATGTGCTAGACACATACACTCACCCCCACATGAAAAATTTCTTCAGGAGTGGGGATGATGTAACAGCAAGAGAAGCTCAGCAACCACAGAGAGCAAGAGAAGCTCAACCACTCTCTCGGACTGGAGGAGGAAAGTGGGAGAAGCTGTATAAATATAGCGACGGACAGTCCATGAAACAGAGTTCAACACAGTTGAAATCAGTTCAGTACATCCAAACGCTACGTGTCATTCTTTTACCACTCAACCTTAAACATTCATCCATTGTCCAGGCAGTCTGTGTCTCATTATTAATATATCAGTTAACCAGTATTAACCAAGGCTTCTTCTTAAATCATCAAACAAAACCAATACTTTCCATCCAACACATCCATTATAATGCGGATGACTATTGCTGTGTATGGCCCGTTGGTGTGTACTGCTAACTGTGCCCTGCTAGTTGGACTTTTTGAACTCTAATTGTACACCCTTCTTATTGTTTGTTAGTTGTAAACATTTTTGAATAGTACCTATCACATCATTTTTTTTATAATATAATTACTTTTTTTATAATTCTTTTTTTTATTTTTATTTTTTTGTAATAAACCATTATGTCACAAGAATCTTAAAAGGGGAAAGAAGGGAAGGATGATAATAAAAGAGAAATAATGTGCATCGGAAGTAAGGGGAGAGGAAATTTAGAAAATATCGAAGTAGTAGAGGTAGCAAAAGGGGACGATGTTTTTCAAGGGCAGGCTGAGGGACCGTTGTATTGCTCGGAAATGATATTCCAGTATCCGTTTCAGCTTATGTGGAAAGCCGATATAGGTCATTGAATATATCTAGAGTGAAATCGAACCAACCTGCGCCAATAAGCGATCCTTATGTTCCCGTAAGTTTTAAAATACATCAGAAAATTGATAAACATACAAAACCACAAAGTACAGAGATTCAAAGTTTATTTCAGATGCTTAAAGAAACCATGAAAGGGATAGATCAAAGATTAGAAAGTTTAGAAGAAAAACTGGACACCGCTAAAGATGAATTAAACGAAACTATTCATAATAATAAAAAGAATTTAGGGAGAATTTTAATAAAATAGAATATAATATTGAATGTACCCGACGGAGCAGTTGGAGAGTAAAGTAGAAACATTTAAAACTGAAATAAATAGTAATCTAAATATATTAACCGAAGATTTAAAACAAACTAAAGAGAAAAACTTCGCAACAAATTATAAAATTGACCAATTAATATCCGTCTTGATCAGCAGCAGAGTAAATTTGAACGTTCAATTATCGATTTAACGGAAAAATTAGAAGTAGATATAAAGATCATGTCCGATAATTATAATTGCATGAATAAAAAAGTAGATAAATCCAGCTTTCAAATAAAACAAAATTTTAAAATGTGGAAGAAAAATTTCAAATTTTTGATAAAAATATAACTGAAAAGATCGCGGATATGAATGAAACGGTTCAAAACATTCATTTAACAAATAAAAAAGTTTGTGAAGATACAAAAAAAAAAAAAATATGAATGCGTTGGAAGGGACGTATAATGAACTTAATGCAAAAATTAACAGCACTGAAGCCCAAGGGTTTAATATAAGACGCCCAAAGTGTCCTGGTGAAAATATATTAGCTTCCGAACTAAAAATCAGCCCTCATAAAAGTCCGGAAGTACAACAACCAACAAGCTCAATAAACAGTCAAAATCTATCAGACTCTATTAAATTATTGACTTCTACGCTAGTAATGCAAAATATGGGAGGAAACCAGGAGATATATTAATTCCGAAATAGAAAGTTAGATGTCCCCACCGATTTTCTGAAAACGTTAAGTACCCAATACCAACTTTGGGGAAACACAATTTTGTTAAAGAATTTATTAAAATGCATTTGAGGGAAAGAGCTTTAATCTGGTTTAACATGAACGAAAATAGAATTAATAATGTTACGGCCTTAGCCTCAGAGTTCGTTGTAGGTCAGATTAGGAAATAAATAAGTAACACAATATCTACTAAACTCGTCTATATTTTAACACACTAATTTAAAACACTTATAGTTCTGACTACTTCTCATAAAATATTCACTAAGCTCTTCTAAACTGTCACAATAGTATTCACACTGTCACACTTGAATTAACACTGACGTAAACACGCGCGCAGATAGCCCTGCGTCCAAAGAACTCCTCTGGGCCGCCCGCCGGCTCCTTTATATAAGCAGGGGTGGGCAGGCCTAGGCCCTTCCACAAGCATCCAGCCCGCTCTCGGCCAGTCGAAACACGTCCACGCACCAACTCGCCCCACTCCAACTCCACCGGGCGCCTGGCCGGCTCCCGCCAGCCGCCCCTAACGTCTCGCCTGCTCGCAACACTACCCTCTCCTTAAGACTGTTCCGTCCCGGAACAGGGTATCCATAAGCGTGGTGACGGTAGGAGCAGCCTTCCCCGCTGGTACGCCATCGGCAGTTTCCTTCGTGTTTTTCTTGGCCCACGGGTTGAAGCAGCAAACCTGAATCGCGATGCCGGTGTACTGAAATAGTACCTCGAGCATGTTCCTCACAATTCGCCAGTCCAGCCCGTCGAATCCGGATCCAAGCTTGGGTACACTGAGCCTGGTGAGGTTGAGCCTCAGGTGATGGTCTCGCAGGTTGAGAAAGCAGTTCCATAAGTTGAGGTAGCTGGATTTCTCACCGGGGCGTGCCTTTGCGATCAGGTAGAACAGATGTCGCCCATTCTGCTCCGAGTGTCAGACACTTCCAACGGCCGGCTTCTGGTATTCCATAATCTTGGGTCTGCCAAACTTCTTCTGGATTACTCTGCTCAGTCCCCTTGACATTAGTATGTCCTGAGCAGCACAATGGGCTAGTGCGTGTTCTCTGGGTGATTCAACCAAGTCCAGCATAACTTCCGTCGTGACTCCATAACGCATCTCGTGACTGATGTCCTGTCGCTCCATGAACTCGTGGAATGTTGGCTCTTCGTTGGGTACTCTGCAAATTCGAATGTTCTGTTCATCGGGCGAGTCCCCCAGGTATGGTGCGAGCCGGTTGAAGTGTACCACTCGTGGTTTGCCATTCGGCCTCTTTCTTATGCGGTAGATGACATCGTTGATCCGCTTGACAATCTCATACGGGCCATCCCAAGAGCGCTGCAGCTTCGGTGCAAAACCTCGACGTCTCTTAGGGTCGAACAACCACACAAGGTCCCCCGCTTGGTAACCCCCATCGTCATCGTAACCCCATTTATATCGTAACGGTCTTTCATCCTGTCACTTGCATCCTGAATAGATGACCGAACTCTGTCATGCATGGTGTCCATTCTTCTTCGGAGGTTCGACACATAGTCTCCCCAGCCACTTCTTCATCCGGTCTGCATCCGAATTTCAGGTCACAGGGCAGTCTCAATTCTCGTCCAAACAACACTTTCCCAGGAATTAGGCCAGTTGTTTCGTGGACAGCGGAACGGTAAGCCAACAAGAATAGATGCTGGTCCCAGTCTCGTTGATGGTCGGAGACAACCTTAGACAAATGCTTTCCGATGGTTCTATTCATCCTTTCTACCATCCCATCAGACTGCGGGTGTAGTGCAGTTGTTCTCGTCTTCCTTATTCCCAGTATCTTGCACATGTCCTGGAAAACCGTCGACTCAAAATTCCGCCCCTGGTCGGAGTGGAGTTCAAGGGGCACACCGAAACGGCTCACGAGCTCCTTGACCAACACATCTGCTACTGTTGACGCTTCTTGGTCGGGTAAAGCGTAGGCCTCCACCCATTTGCTAAAGTAGTCCATAGCCACCAGAATGTATTTGTTTCCTACAACTGTTCTCGGAAAAGGACCTACGACGTCAACTGCAATCCTTTCGAAAGGGCTTCCGACGTTGTACTGCCTCATGGGTGCCGTCATCCTTCGGTGAGGCCGTTGGCCGTAGCACACACCACGCATTTTCTGCACTAGTCTTTTACATCGTCCTTGCAGTTAAGCCATTAAAACCTTTCCCTAACCTTGTCCAATGTCTTCCGAACACCCAAGTGTCCGCCAGATGTTCCGTCATGGAGTAACTTTAGTATCTCAGGTATCCGCTTCGTTGGAGCCACTATCTGTAGTCGGTTCGACGTTCCGTCTTCACTCTCCAGGACTCTTTTCAGAAGACCATCTTCCAGGAGCAAGGAGTCCCACTGAGCCCAATATGACTTCAGCCTGCGAGAGAGAGGAGCAATTTCCTCCCAGGTCGGCCTGTTTCCTTCTCTCTTCCATTTCAGCAACTTGTTTAGGTCTGGATCTTCTTCTTGCTCCTTGCGAATCTCAGTGATCTGCCAGTTGTCATCGGTGACAGTAACCCTGCAAGCTGTTGCCGCATTCTCCTCCAGTCGACTCCAGTGTCTACACTCTTCCTGGCAGGGTCTTCTTGACAGGGCATCGGCATTTCGGTGGTTCGGCACAGCGCGGTGTTCAGTGGTGAAATCATATTCCTGTAACCTTTCGATCCATCACGCAACTTGTCCCTCCGGGTTCTTGAATCGGAGCAACCACAACAGCGCAGCATGGTCAGTCCTCAGGAGAAAGTTCCGTCCATACAAGCACTTATGAAAGTGTTCAACTGACTTGACCACTGCCAGTAGTTCCCTGCGTGTCACACAGTAGTTGCGTTCTGGCTTTAACACGACCTTGCTGAAGTACCCGATCACTCTCTCTTGCCCATCCTGGAGCTGGGATAGGACTCTTCCAATGCCCACGTTACTGGCATCCGTGTCTAGTATGAACTTCCCTTCGGACCGGGGATAACTGAGTACTGGGGCCGCCATCAGTGTCCTCTTCAGTTCCTCGAACGCGCGCTGGTAAGAGTCATCCCAGACGAAGTTGCGTCCTTCTTCTGCCAGCCGAGTAAGAGGCTTGGCGATGTTGGCAAACCCTGGAACAAACCTGCGATAGTAGGTGCAGAGCCCAAGAAAGCTTCTTACCTCGTGCTTGTCCTTGGGGGTTGGCCACTCCTTTACAGCATTTATCTTCTCCGGGTCCACAGAGACACCTTCTCCGGAAACAACGTGGCCAAGGAAGTGGACCTTCTTCTGCAGCAGGTTACATTTCTTGAGGTTGAGTTTAAGGTTGGCTGCTCGTAGACGCAAGAACACTTGTTCCAAGTTCTTCAGATGCCCTATGAACGATTTACCCAAGACGATGACGTCATCCAAGTAGAGCAGGCAGGTTTCCCAAGCCATTCCCCGCCGATGGAGAAAGCTGTCTTCTCCTTATCCTCGGGGTGTAATCCCGCCAATCTCCGCTCTTCAGATCCAAGGTGGAAAAGATGTTGCAGCCAACCAAGGTATTAAGCGTGTCATCAATCCGGGGTAAAGGGTAACTGTTCTTCTTCGTCACGTTGTTGAGTTGACGATAGTCGACACAGAAGCGAGAAGAGCCATCCTTCTTCTTCACCAGCGCTACGGGAGATACCCATGGACTCTTCGATGGTTTAATCACCCCGTCCTCTGCCATGTCACGGATGATTTGCTCGGCCTCTTCATGTTTGGCCAGGGGCAGTCTTCTAGGCGTTTGGCGAATAGGTCTTGCGTCGCCATTATCAATACGGTGTTGTACGACGCTGGTTCTTCCTTTGGAGCCCCCTCCATGCTCAAAGACGTCTTGGTATCGGTGCAACAAGCCTGTAACTTCCGCACGTTGGTCTACAGTAAGGTCCTTACACACCTGCTGAACGACGTCTTCAAATTCTTTCGAAGACCGTTGCGGATGCGTGGTGACGTGTCGAGCTTGTCTAACAGCCGAAGATATGGGTGAACAATATCCCAGATGGCACCCTTTCTTGATGGTAATTGGGTAGTCATTGATGTTCATGAGCCGTACCGGGCCTGCTTTTCCTGTGTGGCTCTTCGCCACCAGAACATTTCTCCCTGCCCCATTATTAAATAACAACGGTTCCAACATCGCGATGCGGCTTCTGGAACCACTCGTTCCAAGCTGGCGAGTACCATCACCTCACTTTGTCTCTCGATAGTTGTGTCCTCAGTCGAGACGACGCGCGCCGACATATCCTCACGTCCTTGAAGTACAACTTCTTCGTGTCCTATCTTGATCACGCCGTTTTTTAAATCCAGTCATAACGTCCATTCCGATGATGACTTCTTCTTCTATATTGGCCACCAGCACCTGGTGTTCGAAGCTGGTATCCCCGATACGGAAGTTGGCAACTGTCTCACCGTGGGTTGTTACCGAAGCTCCCGTTGCTGTTCGTAGCACCCACCTGGTTGGCACTATGCGACTATTCGGGGCGACGGCTTCGGGTTTCAGAATAGTCATCGTTGCTCCAGTGTCCAGCAGTAGTCTTCTGCTCCTGCCATTCACTTCACCATCCACAAAAATGCTATTCGCCGTACATCCCAGAGATGCGACGGTTGTGCGATGTTCTGGGGCCTCGGTAATACGGATCGACGGTTGCCCCTTCCCGCCAACCCTTTTTAGTTTTCCGGCGACTTCCTGGGCTTTCTGAAGCTTAGGACAACGGCTCCTCAGATATCCTAGTCCTCCACAGTTCCACCAGAGGACTTCACGTTTCTTGGTCTTCAGCGCGTCGAGAACCTTCTGCACAATGTCCTCCAGTGCTGGCAAAAGTGGTTCTTCCGTGGTGCCCTCGACAGAACGGATCCGAGCGGGACCGCGCACTGATTGCCTCACCGCTTCAAATTCGAAGGGCTGTGATAGCGCTTCATTCAATATTCGTGGCCGAGCTAGTTTCACAGCTTGCTGAGTTTCGGCTTCTCGAAGCCCATCCAGGAACCTGTCAATTGCAAGGCTCTCGTAGACATCATCCGGAACTATAGGGTAAGCGCACTTGACCAGTCGCACTACGTCGGCCTCGAACTCCTGTAGGGTTTCATTCGGCCTCTGGATTCTGTTCTTCAGCTGCGACCTGTAGACGGGCTCCATGTGCTGTTGGCCAAATCGCATTTCCAGATGTTTAACTAGTTCATCATAGTTCTGTCTCTCCTGCATAGGAATAATTCGGAAGACTTGCAGGGCTTCACCACGTAGTGACATGCTCAACATGAAGCCCTTCGTCTTCGCTGACCATCCATGCACCGCAGCAACCGTCTCAAATAGCGTTAGATACTCCTCCCAGGCTGATTTGCCGTCAAATGTAGGTATGTCTCGTCCTGATGTAAGCATTGCCGGGGTTATCGATCCAGGGCGGTTTTCTTCGACTTCCTTCAGACGTTTCGCCATTGCAGATATTTTTCCATTCAGTGTTTGCGAATTTTCACGTAATTCTTCTCTTAACGCTGTCGCACTTTCCATCGACTGACTTGATAATTTCTCGTCTAATAATCTGGCACTCTCCTCCAACTCTTTTCGCAGAAATTCGCAGTTTTTAATTAAGTCCGCCTTCAGTTCTTCTCTCAATAATACGGAGTTCTGAGCTAATTTGTCTTCCAATGAATTTGAATTTTGAATTATATCTGCCTTTAGTTCTTCCTTCAGTGATTTAATAGAATCTATCTCGAAAAGATACTCATCTGGATTTTCCCCTGCTGCTTCAAGCGCATCTCTCAAGCGACGGTTTCCTCGTCTCTTTCCTCGAGCTCACTCTTCAGTTCAGGAACAGTCAGTTCGGCTAATTTCTTCACAACCATCTTGTCGCACTTGGAGTTCAAAGTCACTTTTCTCCAAAACACTTCACGTTTTTCCAAGTCTGACCCCACACCTGACACCAATTGTTACGGCCTTAGCCTCAGAGTTCGTTGTAGGTCAGACTAGGAAATAAATAAGTAACACAATATCTACTAAACTCGTCTATATTTTAACACACTAATTTAAAACACTTATAGTTCTGACTACTTCTCATAAAATATTCACTAAGCTCTTCTAAACTGTCACAATAGTATTCACACTGTCACACTTGAATTAACACTGACGTAAACACGCGCGCAGATAGCCCTGCGTCCAAAGAACTCCTCTGGGCCGCCCGCCGGCTCCTTTATATAAGCAGGGGTGGGCAGGCCTAGGCCCTTCCACAAGCATCCAGCCCGCTCTCGGCCAGTCGAGACACGTCCACGCACCAACTCGCCCCACTCCAACTCTACCGGACGCCTGGCCGGCTCCCGCCAGCCGCCCCGAACGTCTCGCCTGCTCGAAACAATAACATAGATGATTTCAATGAAATGTTTTTAGACAAATTTTGGCGGAAATCATATGATATTTTAATCCTTGATGAAATAAATCATGGGAGCTATTTCAATCATGCATATATGTCCCCTCAAGAATATTTTTGCAAATTAGTAATGAGGGCAAGGGCTACTCAAGCTGCCATTGAGGAGGAATATTTGTCAAGAACTATGGCTAGGCATTTTGGCAGGAAAATAGAGGATATAGCCGTCTATCAAGGAGTTAAAAATATAGAAGGATAATTTGAAGTCATTAATAGAATAAGGAAAAGAAGAATTTTAGAAGACAAACCAAAATTCAAAAAATTGATAAATGAGGAACCCGTATATCCGATATTTCAAGATAAACAGAAAATATTTGAATGGGCAGAACCAAAAATCATCACAATTTCAACGGCAAAACAAACTGGAAGTCTCAGTGGACAAGACTTCAAAGAAAGACAGGGAAAGTCATTTTCAAAAAATTCAAAGGAGGTACATTACGAAAACTCAGGAAAGATTACCACTGAAAAAGACTTATTC